>CM035169.1:28872388-29100191 GCA_020205615.1 Panax quinquefolius | reverse complement strand
TGCTCATAATCATACCATTAAATTCATCTGCATCAAAGATGATTCAAAAGAGATTCAATGACCATGGGCCTAGACATAAAGTCAAAGAGACTACCAATTCATCTCATCACAGCAAGATATTCATCTTCAGACATCTGTCAAAGATATTCATCAATAATTCATCTGCATCATGTGCTGCTAAAGATATTCAACAACAAGTCATCTTCAGACACGAGCAAAAGATATTCATCAATAATTCATTCTATGCTACCCTAATGTAAAGATATTCAACAATGTGTCATCTTTTCATTACTTAGCAAAAAGATATTCATCAATAATTCATCTTGCACCATCAAAAGATATTCATCACGCGTCATGCTCATTTAAACACTGCTCATCTTCAAGACTTACGTGCCAAAGATATTCTTCTAAATCATTCATCTTTGCATTTGTTTTATCCACATCCAAAAATATTCTCAAAAATAATCATAATGGTGTAAAATTCAAGAATGATTAAAACATGGATACAATCAAAGCTAAAGTATCTGTAATAGATATTTTAGACGAAAAGAAAATTTTCATTTTCTATGAATAGGTCAGATTGGGTGAATAAAGGTCAGACAATGTGAACAAGAATCTGCACACCAAAAAGAGAAATTCCACAAAAACATCTTCACGCTCATGTAATAGTACTCATTGAATAAGAATCGTGAATAAGAACTTTCGTGAATAAGAACTCATGAATAGGAACCTCACATGAAAAGTTCAACCAATATTTTTAAGATAATGATATTGAAGAAATAATATCATTCGGTAGAAGAAATAACATCCCTTTACCTCAAAGGCAAGCATTTAGTTGAAACACCTGATATAGTGTCAAGGGAATCTCAGAGACTTGACCAACAATACTCAAAGTATACTCAAAATACTCACAAGAATACTGAATGATAATAGAGAGAAAAGAGAGAAAACTTTACTGTGTGATTTTCAATTCTAACTTAGCCCTCTATTTATGTAGGAAAATGTTAACGCGTCAAGGTGCACTAACTCCGGCAACCTGGATGGCTTTACCGCCATTATTCTCACTCCACCACATTTGAAAATCTAATTGGGCACATTTCTCACCAACCAAAAGCTGGGCCCACCAATTCTAGAATTTTCCACCAAAATCATTTATAACTTTACCCTTCAATCAGACAATTCACCTTTTTAAAAATTCATAACAAATTATAATGCTCATTTTAAGTTCGCAAAATTTGTGGACATATACTAACTTGACGATGTGATAACATATACCAAAAATTACCTACAACCAACTACTTGATTAAAAATTATAACCCCTGCAATATATCTCAAAACCCCTGATTTGATTTTTTATTACCTCCAATCTGATAAAATACCGATAAAACACCTCAACATTAAATCATTCAATTATAACCACATAAAACAAATAAATCCATCATTTATAAATATTTTCTTATCATATAAATCAATAATTAATTATTCACAAATAATATTACGTAACCGCAATTAAATTATGACAACCAGCCGCTCCTCAGAGAGGGGCTTCCCGATGAGATTTCTCCTCATCATGCCAGCAATTAGGGTGACCAAACCCTCTCCTCGATGTAACTTTCTAGACATTGCGTAATAATGTTATCTATCAATATTATTCATAATACGAATTATCGATCCGATAATGGAGATAATGCAAAGGTAACGACAATTATCGAACAATAATAATATAAAATATCAACGCAGTTAATTATCGAATCAATAAAATAAAATATCGAATAAAGAATTCAATGCTGAAAATTATCGAAGTAAAGGCCTCTTCACGTAAAGGATCAATAATTCAACATCGCGGTGCAATACCGCGCTGCCATCAACAGCAAGAACTAATGCCAGACATTTTATTTTACCAAATGGGTATTCCAACAAATTGTTAACTTCAGAATTATTCACGCCGTTATTTATAAAACTTAATTTTGTACGTTTTCTTCATCCGAACGCTTATTACATTATGGGCCTACAAATAGGCCGCTTGTCAGGTGCATTTAATATTCCCAAACGGAAAAGAATATTCCACGACAAAACAGATATTCTCCCAAATAATAATGAATATTTTATACCCCCTTGCGATATTTTGAAAAAAAAAAAATTTCATATATCACCCTTAACTTTAACTTTTATCAATTTAACCATTTATTGAATAGAAAAAATTGAATACTTTTATTTCATAAAAATGTGGGTCTTACAATATCCATGTGGTAGAGTGAAGAATTGATAGATTGTTCCGAGATAATCGCAGAGGTAACACCGGTAGAGGAGGTGAAGAAAGAAGGAAAGAAGGTACCAAGAGAGTTTATTGGAGGTATTTTACGATCGTAAATATAGAATTGCAAAATCGTATTCATGAGTTAGAGGAAGCCAAGAAAGCTAAAGAATTGCGAAAATGATTAAATGGGGCGAAAGGATGCAACGATTGAAGTCAGGTTACCCGACACGTGATGCTTGAACAAAAGCACTCTTTGGCGTAGTATAAGATGATAAAGTGGAATCGAAGTTGAAAGAAGAAATAACTGAATCTGAGTGAGAATGAGTGATGCATGGGTAAAAATGCATCCACAGTTGATATTATGGAAAGAGAGGTCCAATCTCAAAAGAGATTTAACGATGGACGGAAGACAAATCGTGAAGAACATCGGCGACCATCAACAAATTCTTGGGGAAGAGAACGATCGCCGTTAGATCTTTGTGATGTGGAGAGGAGGGACATATAAGGTCAAGCTGTTCCAAAGCCTTCCAAGGTATCTTTATAATTGTGGAAAAGAAGGACATATCGCCGAGATTGTGCGATATCGAAACCAGAGCCCAGCCGTGAATGGTGACTCAAAGGATGTCGAAGAAAAGTCAAAGTCAGCGGTTCTTGGAAGAAAGGTTTGTCGTGGCTTCCATTCAAAATGCAAGGAACCCAACGGTTAGCGGGTTAGTTAATTATAAATTAACTTGCTAAGTATATACCTTACTAGATACCTTTATTCACCCATTCTTTATCTCTTACTTGCGCTCAACGTTTGAACTCGATTCTAATTACGGAGAAATTAGACTTTGACCTATTTATGGAGAATCTAGTTAGGAAAAACTTTCATTACATCCGTTGTTTAGAAATCTTGTTTGATTGATTCAGGTTGGCACTATCACATTACCCGTTAACCTTATTTCATAGAGATATTTGCTTTTGATGTGATTTTAAGGTTAACTACTCATCATGCCAAATTGATCATTTAGTAAAGGTTGTTAGTTTTCATATTCCTAACAACCCTGTTATTCGAATTCAAGCAATCAAACCATCAGTAGTCAAACATTTTCATATCGAAGCCATGAAGTCGTTCACGTATTTATTACGGATGTCAAATTTTCTTAGTCCATGTTATGGATTTGAATAAAGACACGTCCGATTTGAATAATATTCTATTGTTATTGATTTTTCCGACGTATTTTTCGAAGAATTTCTTGGCTTACTCCCAAAGCCTCGATATTAAATTTTGTATCGACTTTTGAACCCAGACAAAACTCATTTCTAAAATCTCATATCGAATGGCTCTTATTGAACTCGTGAGTTAAAAATTCAACTATAGAATTTGGCACCGAGCCTTTATCTTGTGACTTCCTTCAGGAATTCACTGCCAAACTCTCTCCGTAGGGACGCTATATTCGTAAGGATAAGTAAACCGATAGCGTATCGTTGTGACGTACTTTATCCAAGATTGGGATATAGTCATGGGTTGAGAGCAACCTAAGTCGCTTATCGAAACACGTAGCCTTTCTAGGCTTAGTTGGTTATTATCGAGATTCGTTGAAGGATATTCTCGAATCGCTATTAGTTAACTTATAGTGACTCGAAAAGATACAAAATTCTTATGGAGCGTAGGAATGCGAGAAGATTTTCCAAGAACTCAAGAGAGACTCATTTCAAAGACATATTCTAACCATGCCATCCGGAAAAGCGAACGTGGTAGAAATGGCGCGATGAGTAGAAGAAGATCATATGCGGAACGAAAAGGTGCGATGATGTCAAGTATATGCATAGAGCCAACTTTAATAGAAAAGTTAAGATTGCTCAAGCCACCGACTTGAGTCGATGCGTATGAAGAAGAAAGTACAAGCAGGAGTTATTAAGGGCGAGAATTGATGAAGAAGGAATACTTGAGTCCACTCTAGACTTTCAGGTTCTAACGACTACGATTTGAAGTACAAGATTATGATGGAGGCCACACAACACGCCATTTGCAATCCATCTGGAAGTACTTAAAATGTATCGTGATCTTGACATACATTTTGGTGGAGCAAATGAGAGAGAGATTAGAAAGTTTATCTCGATGTGTTTAACTTGCCAACGTGTAAAGCGCGAGCATCTTGTACCTAAGGGTCCGTTGCAACCACTCGAGATTCCTGGAATGGAAGGAACTACATTACTATGGATTTCAAGCATTCTGGGTCTTCCTACGGCTTCTCAAGGCATCAATGCTATTTGGGTTATTGTTGATAGATTAACCAAGTCTCGCTTCATTTTACCGATCTGAGAGACTTATTCCTCGAACGCCTTTTCTTAGTATGTGACGTAAATGAGATTGTGATTATTGCATGGCATGCCAAGATCCATAGTTTTAGATCGTGACTCCAAGATTCACTTCATGATTTTGGGTTGGTTGTAGCTAAAGCTATGGGTACACGAATTTCTGATTGGTTTGGTATACCATCCTCAAACGGATGGGCAATCGAGAAGGACTACTCAAACTCTTCAAGATATATTAAAACTCTGTCCTAGATTTCAAAGGAAGTCGATAAGTATTTGCCATTGTGGAATTCTCATACAACAATAGCTTATTAAACAAATATAGGCATGGTTCCATTCGAAGCATTATATGGACAAAATGTCGCTCTCCAATATGTTGGGATGAGGTGGGGGAAGCAACATTGTTGGGACCCGAAGTTAGTGCGATATTGACCAAAAGATAATGATTCGGCTAACGATATATAAAAGCCGCACAAGATCGACAAAAGAGTTATGCGGATCTTCATCGAAAGGACGTGGGAATTTAATGTAGGGGATCAGTATTGTTGCGCGAAAAGCTCCATGGAAGGGAGTTACAAGATTTGGGAAGAGAGGAAAGCTCAATCCACGATTTATCGGTCCATTTCAAATTCTCACCGAGGAGGAAATGTATTTATAGACTTCATACATTCTCCGAAAGTATGTCTCGTGTTCATAATGTGTTTCACATATCTGCATTTCGTAAATATGTGAAAGACCCAACCACGCTATCGAAGTTAGAACCTGACGAGATAGCCGAAGACTTAACGTATATGAGAGGTAATTTATCAAGATTTTTGGATAGGAAGGAGACGTCTATACCAAGAAAGTTATACCACAAGTTAAAGTTTTGTGGATGAATCATGCTATAGAGGAAATGACTCGAATTGGAAACGAAATGAAAGCGCAGGTATCCTCACCTTTCAAAAACACCATCGTGACGCCAATTTCGAGAGACGAAATTTCATAAGGAGGGGAGGTCAGTAAGACCTCTAAATTTTTAAATAAAAGGAATTTCCTTTATTTTGAAATAGTAAGGGTTGATTTGATTAATGTGGATAGTTAAGGGTTAAATACATAAATATTTCAAAATAAGCAAGTGGTTATAAAATATTCATTGTTTTGTGAATATTCGTTTGGTCGTGGAATATTCAATGTCGCTACACCCGGAAAAGGAATATTCGCATTGTTGTTTGCTTAAGTAATGCGACCATGTTAGGCCCATAACTTAAAAAGCGATTGGATGGAAGAAAACGACAAATATAAGTTGTTTTTAAATAACTACAAGAAGTTGTTGTTCTTGATTTTATCTTTGGAATATGTATTGCATTTAAAACACCTAATACGCGTTGTTGAACAAAGAAGGCACGGTATCGCACCAATTATTGATTCTTACGTAGTAAGGCACTACTCAATAATGGTTACAAGAATTCTCGTTCAAAGATTTTATTGAAAGTTAATAATTCTTTACCGTGACGACCCCAAAATAGGTCCATTCCATCCAACCCATTCTCGAAGTCGCCAAATACATGGTAATGTAAACAACTACAACTTTATTATCACAACAATAAAATCGTGAGTTTAAATACAAATATTATCTTCTGCATAATATTTATACTCAAATAAATCCTCATCACATTTATTGATACATTATTTTACAATAATGGTGAGGACTACTAAACAACTCTCTAGAACCTTCATTCCATAATTTAACTAAGATTCATTTACATTCTCGCCCCGAGAAGAAAAAATGGAACAACGAGGAAAAGGGTGAGCTCAACTAGCCCAAGAAGAAGAATGTTATGACTAAGATAATATACAACAAATTATCGTTAGTCTCCAACAGGAAAAAATCGATAGAATACAATGACATAACAAGTTTCAGATCCATATTCGTAATGAAATAATAATTCATGTAAGAGTTACGAGAGAATGAAATCTACTATAATCTATGAATTTAATACCCATCATCAATATTTTATCCCCGTAACATCAATCAATATTCATCTCAAATCAAATATTCATCTTTGCACTACGTGCCAAAGATATTCATCAATCCAGTCGTGTTCATCTCAACACTGCTCATCTTTGCACTAAAGGCCAAAGATATTCATCATGTTCTACACCATGTTCATTTAAACACCGCCTTTCATCTTTGCACTTTCATGTGCCAAAGATATTCTTCAGAAATCATTCATCTTTTGCACTCACTGTGCCAAAGATATTCAATAATATCATCATTTAAGACCGAGGATGATGAAAAATATTTTAAAGAAACGAATCCAAAGGAAACAAAATGACAAGGATTAAGGATTCGTACTTGGTTTTATCCACGTTCAAAAATACTTCAAAATAATCATAGTGGTGTAAAATTCAAGAATGATTTCAAAACATGGATACAATCAAAGCTAGTATCCGTAATAGATATTTTAGTAGATTTAAAAGAAAAATTTTCATTTTTCTATAATAATAGTACCGTATTCGTGAATAATGTCAGATATCGTGAATAAGGTCAGATAACATTTGAATAAGAATCTCGACACCAAAAGATAGAAATTCCACAAAAAACATCTTCACGCTTCATGAATAAGACTCGTGAATAAGAAACTCATGAATAGTAACTCATGAATAGTAACTCGTGAATAGTAACTCATGAATAGTAACTCCATACATGAAAAAGTTCCAAATTTGATAAAAACTCTCAGATCAATATTTCAAAGATAATGATATCAAGAAATAATATCATTCGAGAAAAAAATAATATCCCTTACCTCAAAGAATCAAGATTTGGAAGGAAAGGCTCAAGTGATGCTGAATGAAACTCAGATCTTGAACAAAGAACTCTCAAAGTATCTAAATACTCACAAAATACGCCTCAATAATATAGAGAGAAAGAGAGAAATCTTTGTTTCGTGTGATTTTCAATTTAACTTAGCCCTCTATTTATAGGAAAATGTTAGCCTATCAAAGCATTTCCACCATGGCTTCACTCGCTACTATTGCCACCCACCACATTTGAAATAAAATTCAGCACATTTCTTCACCAACCACAAGTGGGGCCCACTCAATTCTAGAATTTTCCACCAAAATTAATTATAAACCTAATTTCTAATCCGACACCTCTTAAAATTCACAACAAATCATTCGTGCATTTTAATTAAAATTTGTTAGGACATATACTCAACTTATGTATGTATAATATACCCAAAAATTACCACAATCCAACTATACGGATTAAAATTATAACCCCATGCAATATATCTCAAAAACCCCGATTTGATTTTTAATACCCAATCAGATAAAATAATCGATAAAACACCTCAACATTAATTCCTTCATTAATAACCACATAAATAAATCCATCATTTATATTCATATAAAATAAATATTTCCTTATCATATGAATCAATAATTAATTATTCACAAATAATATTACGTAATCACATTTATAACAACCAGTACATTTAAGGGAGGAGAGGGGCTTTCCAATAAGGATCTCTCCTCACGCCGCCGCTAAATAGGTGACCAAACCTCTCCTTAGACGTAACTTTCTAGACATTGCCAATAATGTTATCTAATAATATTATTCAAATAATATGAATTATTGATCCGATAATGGGAAATATCGTGCGTTGACAATTATTGAACAACAATAATATAAAATATCAACGCAGCAATTATCGAATCAATAAAATAAAATATTGAATAAAGAACTACCGTGAAAATTATTGAGTAGTGCCATCTTACGCATTTAATCAATAATTCAACAACATCGTAATACTGTGTCTTTCTTACTACGCAACCACGCCAGACATCGTATTTTAACCACGGGTATTCCAACGGCCTTAATTAGCAACAACTACGCCTTAATTAAGTAATAACTACGCCGTTATTTATAACCACCCAAACTTTGTCGCTTTTTCTCATCCAATCGCTTCACAAGTTATGGGCTCCACACGGTCGCTGGCCGTCAGTCACGAATATTCTCGACAAAGCATTTAATATTCTACGACCAAACGAATATTCCCACAAGCATTTAATATTCCACCACCAAAACTAATATTCCCTAATAAAAATGAATATATTTTATAACCACTTGCTTATTTTGAAATATTTATGTATTTAACCCTTTACTATCCACATTAATCAAATCAACCCTTACTATTTCAAGATAATAAATAAAGGAAATTCCTTTTTTTATTTAAAAAATTTCGGTTTTACAACCTCCCTCCTTATGAAATTCGTCCTCGAAATTGGCGACGACGCACTGGTGTTTCAAAAGGTAAAGATACCTTCGCTTTCATTTTCGCTTCCAACTCCCGTGGTCATTTCCAATATAAAGATGGTTTCTCCACAAAACTTTAACTTATGGTATAACCCCAGACATAGGTCATGTTCTTTCTCTACAAAATCTTCGGACAGTACCTCCTCGTCACGTTAAGTCTTCTACGTTATCTCATCCGGTTCTAACTCAATGACGTGTTTGGTCGTCCACATATTTACGTAACATCGACACGTGAAAAACGTTATGAACACGCTGGCCATACTTGGTGGTAAAACGAGTCTATAGGCCATGTTCCTATTCGATCGAGAATTTCAAATGGATTAATAAATCAAGGTTTGAGCTTTCCTCACCTCACCGATTCTCGCTTAAAAAATAACAACTTCGTGACCTCCTTCTTCAAATTCATCATCTACCCGGTGTGTAGCTTGAACAAACTTTAACTTTATCGATTAAAGTCGATTATACTCAGATATCATCACGCACTCGTATATCATCACGGGTACCTAGAGTTTTCATCTCCATCTCTATTATTTGTAAATTATACGAAATTAGTCTTTGACAATATCGCACTCAGATTTCAGATACGATCTTCTACTCAACACGTCACCTACCACGCTCGCTTTTCCGAGGATGGCACGGGTCGTAACATGTGTCGAAATGAGTCTCCTCTCGAGTTCTTGAAGCTCTTCCCACATTCCTCGCTTCCATTCGAATTTTTGTATTCTCTGAGTCGTTGCGATAATGAAATAGCGATTCGAGAATATCCTTCAACGAATCTCCGATAATAACCAACTGCTCGAAAGCTACGTGATTTTGACATCGACTTAGGTTGTTCTCAACTCGTGACTCATATCCCAATCTTGGATACAAGACGTCACAATGACACCTATCGGGCTTTACTTATCGCACTAATATGACGCCCCTATAGAGAGTTCTCGGCCAGGTGAATTCCACAAAGGAAGTCACAAGATAAAGGCTCAGTACCAAATTTATAATTGAATTTTTAACTCTCAAGTTCAATAGAGCCATTCGAGCATGAGATTTTAGAAATGAGTTTTGTCTTGGTTCAAAGTCGATACAAAATTTAATATCGATCTTTGGGAGTAAGCCAATAAATTCTTCAGAAATACGATCGGAAAAATCAATAACAACAAGAATATTATTCAAATCGACGTGTCTTTATTCAAATCCATAACATGGACTAAGAAAACTTGACATCCGTAATAAACGAACGACTTCATGGCTTGATATGAAAATGTTTGACTACAATGGTTTGATCGCTTGAGTTCGAATAACAGTTGCTTAGAATATGAAAAACTAACAACCTTACAAAAGCAATCAATTTTGCATGATGAGTAGTTAACCTTAAAATCACATCAAAAGCAAATATCTCTATAGAAATAAGGTTAATGTGTAATGTGATAGTGCCAACCTCAATCAAGCAAGATTTCTAAACAACGGATGGAATGAAAGTTTCTCTAATCTGAGTCTCCATAAATAAGTCAAAGTCTAATTTCTCCGTAGTCAAGTTCAAACGCTGAAGCGCAAGCAAGAGAGATAAAAGAATGGGTAGAACCAGGTATTCAGTAAGGTATAAACTTGCAAGAATTTATAATTAACTAACCTGCATTTAACTTCGCTCGGGTTCCTCAGATTTTGAATGCCACACGACAAACGCTCTTCCAAGAACCGTTGACTTTGACTTTTTTCGGGACATCCTTTTGAATCACCCTTGCCACGACTAGGTTTCGATATCGCATAATCTCGAGCTTATATGTCCTTCTTTTCCACAATTATAAGATACCTTAAACCGCGATTTGGGGTCGATATATCCTCTTTCCAAGATTTGTAACATACTGACCGATGGTCTTTCTCCTCCCTCGAACCTGGGCCATCATCATGGCCGACGTCTTACATGGTGGTTGTTGAATCTCCTTTTTAAAATCTCCTCCCAACTCGCTTCTTCTATTTTCACGACCACGATTACCACCAGTAGTGGTTACCGCCTTTGTCATCGTATTCTTCTTTCTCCATTGGTTATCGTTATTTTGTTGACTACTATCTTGGTGTATGATCCTGGTTATGGTCCCTCGGTTGAACGTACTTTCGTTATCTCGCCTAACAACCGAGCCTCGCTTACAACATCCGAATAGAGAGAAAATTTATGAGAAATGAGATATCGACGTATACGGGTTCAAACCTCTCGTAAACATCCGTCATCACGTTCCTCATTCTCCACCAAATGAGGTGCAAGCTCGATAACTCCATGAACTTCGCCGCATCGACACCGGACTATGTTATTCTCGCTTCCAATCTAATAAACTCCACTTCCTTCATATATTGAATACTTTCGGGAAGTACTTGTCATTGAACTCATTTCAAACGTCTCCTGGCGACACGCCGAGTGCGGTGAATCGGGTACGCTTCATGATTCCCACCAAGAAGACCGCCTCGCCATGGAACATAAAAGTAGCGAATGGAACTTTCTGTCTTCTTCGCAAATCAAGACATCGAATATCTTGGTAATTTGCTTGACCCATGTTTCCGCCCATGATCGGATCGCTTTCCCTGCACTCGGGGTGGTCCCAACTCCTTGAACCGCTTGGGCAGACCACGCATGAATTACTATCATCTCCTCCGTATTTTGAACACGAAGTCTCTCTCGTCCGATTTTGCATGAACCGCAAAAAGCTTTTAAACATCCCCTCGTTCATCATCGCTTTCGGTGGTGTTATTCATGGGAGGTACATTCACAAATTTGTTGCGACGTTCTCCTCGTTGTTAAGATAATGCATGCATCTCCACGGTCTCATTTACACCACTATTAATATTCTCATCGACATTCTCACCATCATCATATAAAACAAGGGTTAATTAAATAAATTAACAAATCACATAATACCCCTATATTATGACCAACCAACAAATAAGCTTAGGTAGACACACTAGCAAAGGATTTACTCGTCCTCCCTCCTAGTTCTATTCCCCGATCTCCGCCAGAGATCATATCCCCTAAGCTCGATACCAACCGTGGCGACCCCAAAAATAGGTCCATTCCATCCAACCCATTCGAGTCGCAAATACATGGTACGAAACAACTACAACTTTATTATCACAACAATAAAGCGTGAGTTTAAATACAAATATTATCTCTGCATAATATTTATACTCAAATAAATCCTCATCACATTTATTGATACATTATTTTACAATAATGGTGAGGACTACTAAACAACTCTCTCTAGAACCTTCATTCCATACCCTCGACTAGTACTCGCCACATTCTCGCCTCCTGAGAGAAGAAAAATGGAACAACAAGGAAAAGGGTGAGCTCAACTAGCCCAATAAAGAATGTTATGACTAAGATAATATACAACAAATTATCGTTAGTCTCCAACAGGAAAAATACGATAGAATACAATAGACAACAAGTTTCGGATCCATATTCGTAATGGAAATAATAATTCATAAGAGTTACGTAGAGAATGAAATCTACTATAATCTATGAATTTAATGACCATCATCAATATTTTATCCCGTAACATCAATCAATATTCATCTCAAATCAAATATTCATCTTTGCACACGGGCCAAAGATATTCATCAATCAGTCGTGTTATCTCAACACTGCTCATCTTGCACTAAAGGCCAAAGATATTCATCGCTCATCGGTCATGTATTCATTTAAACACTGCTTTCATCTCTTGCACTACAGCCAAAGATATTCTTGAAATCATTCATCTTTTGCACCATGTGGCCAAAGATATTCAATAATATCATCATTTAAGATCGAGGATGATGAAAAATATTTTTAAAGAAACGAATCCAAATTGAAACAAAATGACAAGGATTAAGGATTCGTACTTGGTTTTATCCATCCAAAATACTTCAAAATAATCATAGTGGTGTAAAATTCAAGAATGGCTAAAACATGGATCAATCAAAGCTAGTATCCGTAATAGATATTTTAGACGAAAAGAAAAATTTTCATTTTCTATTGAATAGTCAAATGATTAGTGAATAGTCTTGATATCGTGAATAGTGCCGTATACGTGAATAGTAACTCGACACCAAAAGATGAAATTCCACAAAAAACATCTTCACGCTTCATGAATAAGACTTCGTGAATAAGAACTCATGAATAGTAACTCATGAATAAGTAACTCGTGAATAGTAACTCTGAATAGTAACCTTAGGCATGAAAAGTTCCAAATTTGATAAAACTTGGATCAACATTTCAAAGATAATGATATTGAAGAAATAATATCATTCTGAAAAAATAATATCCCTTACCTCAAAGAATCAAGATTTTAAGGAAAGGTCGGAGTGATCTTTGAATGAAACTTCAGATCGAAGCAAAGAACTCTCAAAGTATCTAAATACTCACAAAATACGCTCAATAATATAGAGAGAGAAAGAGAGAAATCTTTGTTTCTGGTGTGATTTTCAATTCTAACTAAGCCCTCTATTTATAGGAAAATGTTAGCCCGCAAAGCATTTTGACTTGACGCTACTATTGCCACCCACCACATTTGAAATAAAATTCAGCACATTTCTTCACCAACCACAAGTGGGGCCCACTCAATTCTAGAATTTTCCACCAAAATTAATTATAAACCTAATTTCCGAATCCGACACCTCTTAAAATTCACAACAAATCATTAGTGCATTTTTAACGGTTTAAAATTTGTGGACATATATCAACTTATGTATGTATAACATACCCAAAAATTACCACAATCCAACGGTCGGATTAAAAATTATAACCCCCGCAATATATCTCAAAACCCCTGATTTGATTTTTAATACCTCCAATCCGATAAAATACTGATAAAACACCTCAACATTAATTCCTTCATTAATAACCACATAAATAAATCCATCATTTATATTCATATAAAATAAATATTTCTTATCATATGAATCAATAATTAATTATTCACAAATAATATTACGTAATCACATTTATGACAACCAGCCGTTCCCCAGAAAAGGGGCTTTCCAATAAGGATCTCTCCTTCTTCACAAGCAATTAGTGACCAAACCTCTCCTGCAGATGTAACTTTCTAGACATTGCCAATAATGTTATCTAATAATATTATTCAAATAATATGAATTATTGATCCGATAATGGGAAATCTTTATGCGTTGACAATTATTGAACAACAATAATATAAAAAATATCAACGCAAAGAATTATTGAATCAATAAAATAAAATATTGAATAAAGAATTCTTGCGGAAAATTATTGAAAGTAGTGCCATCTTACGCATTTAATCAATAATTCAACAATACTGTGCACCGATTGGTGCTACTATGCAACCTGCGTCAGACATCGTATTTTAACCACCGGGTATTCAAGCCTTCTTCAGAATAACTACGGGGCCTTAATCTGCAATAATTACTGCCAATTATTTATAACCACCCAAACTTTGTCGTTTTTCTCATCCAATCGCTTTCAGTTATGGGGCCCACACACGGTCTGCTGCCATCGCATAAATATTCCTCTGACAAGATTGAATATTCTACGACCACTCAAACGAATATTCGACAAAGATTTAATATTCCACGACCAAAACGAATATTCTATTCAAAGACAAAATGAATATTTTATAACCACTTGCTTATTTTGAAATATTTATGATTTAACCCTTTACTATCCACATTAATCAAATCAACCCTTACTATTTCAAGATAATAAATAAAGGAAATTCCTTTTTATTTAAAAAAAAATTTCTGAGGTTTTATAAATTTGCATTGATATTTTATATCATTGTTGTTTCAATAATTGTCATTACACAAAGATCTTTCATTATCGGCAATAATTCATATTATCTGAATAATATTATTAGATAACATTATTGGCAATGTCTAGAAAGTTCGCATCTAAGGAGAGGTTTGGTCATCTAATCATTACGCCAGTAGAAGAAGAAATTTTATTCGAAAGCCCCTCTTCCTTCTGAACCCGCCTGGTTGTCAATATTGTGATTCTGTAATATTATTTGTGAATAATTAATTATTGATTTATATGATGAGGAAAATATTGATTTTATGTGGATATAGATGGAGAAAAATTTTAAAATGACAATTGTTGAAAATTAATATTTTATTTTTCTCGATAAAATAATTCATTTAAATATATTATTTTAATAATATATTAATAGCAGTGATATTTTACAATGAATGTGGGATATATGAGTATATGAGGAGGAAGAGTATTTTGTGGCATTAAATGTTTAATACATGTTTTTGTGTGTTGGTGGACACAATTATTCGATTTAGAAATTTGATTATAATGTAAAATCGCCTGTTTGTGGATTTCGGTCGATTTTTGTTTGAATTTGGAAAAACATTCTTCTGCAAAGTTGTAGAGAATTGAATTTCCTATAAAACTCGCGAGATTCGAATTTTCTGATGAAAGGGCTATTTATTATGAATTATTGAAGTTCAAGCTCAAATAATTGATTTTTTGGGAGTTTAAATTATTTTTGTTAAGAAAAACGTTTTTTTGTATTTTTTTTTGGACATCATTAACATGTGTGGCTGGTGTTTTTGACCAAAAGGTGGGCTAAGGAAAATTTGTATAATTATATTAATATTATATTAAATTTTCGCTTTGGTGTTCTAAGCATTTTCCTATAAATAGGGTGCTTAGGTTAGAATTGAAAATCACACCTAAACCTCAAGTTTTCTCTATTTCTCTCGATATTTTGAGCGTATTCTTGTGAGTATTTTGAGTATACTTTGAGTATTGCTAGACTAATGTAAGTTCCCTTCAAAGACTATATCGGTGATTCTAGCTGTAAGACCGATCTTTCGAGGTAGTGGATATTATTTTTTTTCGTAATGATATTATTTCTTCAATATCATTACTTTCGAAATGTTGATCTGAAGTTTTATCAAATTTAGAACTTTTTCATGTCGGGTTACTATTCACGAGTTACTATTCACGAAGTTCTTATTCACGAGTTACTATTCACGAAAGTTACTTATTCACGCAGTACTATTCATGAAGCGTGAAGATGTTTTTTTGTGGAATTCATATCTTTTGGTGTCGAGTTACTATTCACGATACTGCCTTTATTCACGATATCTGACTATTCACGATATATCTGAGATTATTCACCTAAAAATAAAATTTCTTCTTTTCGTCCAAAACATCTATTCGGATACTAACTCGATCAGATCCATGTTTTGATCATTCTTGAATTTTACACCACTATGATTATTTTTGAGGTATTTTTTCATGGATAAAACCAAGTACGAATCCTTGATCCTTAATCCTTGTCATTTTGTTTCACCGGATTCGTTTCTTTAAAATATTTTTCATCATCCTCGCCTTAAATGATGATATTATTGAATATCTTTGGCCCAGAAGATAATGAAAAGATTAATGATTACCGATGAATATCTTTAGCCTTTAGTGCAAAGATGAACAGTGTTGAGATGAACATGACCGATTGATGAATATCTTTGGCTTGCAAAGGCAAAGATGAATATTTGATTCAGATGTATATTGATTGATGTTACGTGGATAAAATATTGATGATGGACGTTAAATTCATAGATTATAGTAGATTTCATTCTCACGTAACTCTTCTATGAATTATTATTTCAATTGCTAATATTGATCCAAACTTGTTGTCTATTGTGATTCTATCGATTTTTCCTCGTTGAAGACTAACGATAATTTTTTGTATATTATCTTAGTCATAATATTCTTTCTTCGGGCTATTGAGCTCACCCTTTTCCTTGTTGTTCCATTTTTTTCTCGTGAGGCGAGAATGTAGCCAAGTACTAGGTCTGGGTATGGAATGAAGATTCTAGAGAGAGTTGTTTAGTAGTCCTCACCATTTTTGTAAAATAATGAATCAATAATGTGATGAGGATTTATTTGAGTATAGATATTGTCTGTAAGATAATATTTGTATTCAAACTCGCGTTTTCTTGTTGTAATAATAAAGTTGTAGTTGTTTACACCATGTATTTGGCACACTCGTAGAATGGGTGTCAGTGTATACCTATTTTGGGGCGCCACAATCCGTAGTTACATTCGATGAGGTAAGACTTCTAAAGTGTGTACAAAAAGGGACGATTAGGAGCGCCATGACATTCCTAATATTATATGTTGATATACTACTACGGATGAGGAATTACATACCAATGCTACAATCAAGAAAGATAAAGTTGTTCAAACATTCCTCCATGAATGGTTTGGGAAGAGTATCTTAATTGGGGATAAAATCTATATAGATAGATTCAAGAGGATGCTCGACTTAACCCAAGGAACGTATATTCATTTGATGCTAAAGTTGTTTAGCATGGCAACTCCAAGAGATGTCTCATGTCGATGAGCCATGGTGTATATCTCTTAATAGTCCCCACAGACTCACGAAAAGAGAGGTCGCATGAGTGACAATCATGTATGCAATGAAATGTATGAGACACGATGTTGATCGACCATATTATGGAGAAGTTCACTATGAGTTAGTGAAAACATCTTAAAGTGCTTATGGCAAGCAAGGATGTGATCATATTCATGGTGGGTCTTAATTAAAACTAGAGGGCTTAATGTGCTCAAGTTTTTCGCATGGATCAAGACGACGAAAAATCCACTTTAAAGTAAAGGGTTACCTCAAGCATTGGTGCGTTGAATTGGAAAGGTTCCAAACAAAGAAAGAATTCTTTGGTTTAGTGATAAAAGACAAAGTATATAGCTATAAATGAAGTCGCAAGTTGATTGTTTGGATTAAAAGTTCATTCTGTAACTAGGAATAGTTCCTAAGTCTCATCTTGGATCTAAACATGTGTTGTGGCACTTTCATTTGATTATTAGAATCATTGAAGATGGGAAATCACTATAGAGATAGTGGACTCTCATGAACAACATTACATATTCATTAACTAAAGCTTATCCAACAAAGCAGGATAATAAATCACTTGAGAAGAAGAGTATAAGATACAATGACGATTGGCTTTAGTGCAAGTGGGAGATTGAAAGTAGTATGCACACGCCCAATCATGTTTGATGATAAAGCATATACTTTGTAACAATCTTATTCATTTATTAATAAAAAGTATTAATTTATTAAAGGCTTTTAATTATCTACATGATCTTTGTTTTATAATATGTGATAAACCCATAGTTTTAAGCAATGCTTTTAGAATAATGATGATGATCATTTTAATGAGATCTAAATTCTTAGAAAGCTTAAAACTAAAATAGTTCCCAATCGTTGGATTACTAAATTGGGGATTAGTAAATCCAGATAGATTGGTACATACGTCGTTAACGCTTTCATGGATGAGGATGATTGATCTCGTGATCATTTGTGTGGAGACACTAAAGCAAGTATGTAGGTGCTTATTAGAGAATAAGTTCAATTGAACGTGGCTCGCTAAGGAATACCTAATGGAGTTTTATTTGCACTTTCGTCAATAGGAATTCTGTAGTGATAGTAAGACAAGTAATCCTTGGACTTGAGATCATCATAGTATCCTGTGTATGATGAATTATACTTTGACTTATTCCTTAAGACCCTTAGGGTATATCAAAGGGTATGCTTGGGTATAATAAGTTGTACATGGAGATAATGTATGATCAATAAAGAATCTACCACTTAATAAAAGAAGAAATGTCCTATGTGATTCGATAAATGACAACCCAAGTAGTCCCTTGGTTATGCGTAATGAAATTAGAAAGGAGTTTTAATTTGCATTATTTGAGTTGTGCATTTAAGAGTCGAAATATATATAATTAAATAAAATAAGACTTGACAGTAATTCCATGTCTTATATTTAATTGGGACATTGTATGGTGGAAGGAGTGAATTCATCACGGTAACTATTTACTCAAAGGTTCTTTTATGATTAATGTTAAAATCTATATTATCCGGAAAGTCGTTGATCGCTAGGGAGGCTTATCCCTATTGTAGAATAAATATTATTTATTTAAATAAATTAATTATTTAATTAATTTATTTAAATAAGATTAGAATTGTTTCTAATTGATTTATTCACAATAGGTTTAATATGGAGAACCCAAAAGGGTCACACCATAAAAAGGAAGAATAATTATTTAAGAAGTTAATGGCATAATCGTAATAATATGTTATGTATATTTAATTTAATCTATGGTGATAGAATAAATTAAATAGTTTAATATTTATTATTTAATATTTTAGAAATATTAAATATAAATTAATAAGAGGAGTCTTATTAATATTATTACAATTATTATTATTTTAATTTCTAAAAGAGTTTAGGAATTAATTTAATATAAGTACTTTCATTTATTCCTAATAGGATTAGGAGGAAAATTAGTTAAAGGAGTTTAATTAATTATCCCTAATAAGATTAGGGGAGCTTAATTAATTAAAAGAATTTAATTAATTAAATAAAACTCAATTCCTTAATTGTTAGGTGGGTTGCCCACATCTATAAATAAGATGAGTCTTATTATGGGTGTGGGGTTGTTGATTTTTACAACATAATCGACATAATTTCAAGAGAGTACCCTTTTCTATCTGAGATAGGAAAACTAGGGTTTGAGCCAATACCCTTCTTCTCGAATCTTTATTTTTCCTGGTGGATCACCTCAGAGGCGCAAACATATGGGTGACTAACGTTAATCAAAGGAAGGAACCAAACCCGGTGGATTCAAGTTCAACGCGAAAAGGATTTGGAGGTGAACTTGTACTCGAGGAAGCTCGATCTTCAAGGGTATGATTTTATTCTTTATCTTTTCGTTTAATTAATAATTATGCATAAAGGGTGATCCGTATATGGTTTGTAAATTTTTAAACTCGATTTTTACGTCGCTTCCGCATTTTTTGCAATTTGATTGCGTTCAAGAATATTACAAACCTAACAGTACTCTCTCCGTCCATTAATATAATTTTTTTAGAGTTGTGCACAAGTATTAAAGAAATGATTCTATAACATTAAATATAGGAAACTGTTAAATCCACAACATAAAATGTTATTTTCACAACAAAAGTGTTGCTATAGATCCTATAGCGACGGTTTTCACCGTCACTATACATCTACAGCGACACTTTTGTTGTGGAAATAACAAAAAGTGTTGTGGATTTAACAATTTCCTAAATATATTATCAAATGTTTATATTGCCTTTGTATTGGAAAAATATATTGTTATTTATTAGGTAAAAAATAGTGAAAAATCAAAATTATATTTAATACTTGAGATAATATTATAAATTAAATAATTAATGCTTAATTAAAATTTTAAAACATTATATATTAAGGAATAATTTTTTCTCCATATACGTCTTATATTAAGAAACGGGATAATATTAACTAATTGAAAAGAAGTTGTTGATACCTCCTCATCCTCCGAACCACCTATGGCCCGCCTTCCAGTATGAAGTCTAGTTTTTTTTTAAGACCAATTTCATTAATAAATTTATATATGCTATAATCCAAACACTTCCAATAAAAAAACATGGGACACACTTATCTAATTAAGAACAATAAAATTATGAAAATTGTTAATTCTGTAATATTTTTTATTATTTGTATAACAAAAGTATCGATGTACATATATAGCGACAATAAAATCGTCGTTATTGGATCGTTATGAAAATAACAATTTCTTAAAACTATATACTATGAAAATAATAATTTATGTTGTGGATTTAATAATTTCTTAAAATAATTTCTATTCAATAACAATTTATGTTTTGAAAATAACAACAATTTTTGTTGTGAAATTGTTATGAAAATAATAATTTTATTGTAAAAATAACAATTTCTTAAAATTATATACTATTCAATATATCCATGAATGCATAAACATATTTCAATTTCAAGTACTGTACTACCAAATCGGCCCATTCAGTAAATTAAAAGGGAATGAATGAGATTCTTAGTTAGTACTTTGATATTGAAAGTAATTAAGTTTATGGCCTCAACTAATTAAGAGACTGTTTGATAAAAATTGAATAAAGTTGAATTTGAATGAGCTGAATCTGAATGAAAAAAGCTATTTGATAATTAATATCTAAAAACACGAATGACAAAATTTTATTATTTTACCCCTCTGAAAAAATTCAAAATTGTTGTAAATTTATTTAATATTACTTAATATAATAGTTAATATTTTTTAAAAATTTTAATTTTTTTTTTACTTCATTCAACTATTCAACTAAAAAAATCTGACTTAATTAGCCATTCAGATCGTCTATCAAATTCATTTATTTTCCCTCACCCTTTATCTCGTTCATGAAAGAAAATGCAACAACCACCCTTTATGCATGTTTTTTTAGATAAAAGAGAAGGAAAGAAAAACAAGTTGGAAAGAAAGTTTTATCTTTCCTTCCCCCACAAAATAAAACTCGCAAAAAACCCCTCTAAAGCCGAAAAAAATATTGTACGACTCCTTGCAGTTAGAGCCTATAGCAATGGTAATTTGCAAATTACAACCACCGATTGGGAGGTTCACATTTCATTATCATTTGGTTATTATGAGTTTGTTGGGCAGTAACTTATAAGTTGGTCAAACTAACTTATAAGTCATTTAACATTATTTCTCTGTTTGTTACCGACTTCTTTTCCAACTTACAAGTAAATTTTTAAGTCAAAAAAAGTAAACAAGTATTTGTAACTTATTTTAAAATAACTTATAAGTCCTTTTAAAATAAGTTAATTAGTTTGACCAAATGTAAAGTTTAATTTGCCTCTATTTTTTTATTAATGTCATTTTTTTAGTAGTATTTACATTTGATTTTAAAGTCGAACACATTCAAAACTTATTTTAACTTAATTTATGATTTATAAGTTAAATTGATGCCGAACACTTTTAATTATAAGTTAATTTATATTTTAACTTTTTAAAATAAGTCGTTGACCAACGGGCTTTATCAAAGAATATTGTGAACACATTTGAAAGGGCTATCAAAGTAGTTATAAATAATTTGTTTAAAGTTCAAATGTAAGCATCTCCAATAACATTCTAACCATGACCTAACCATATATATATACGACTGATTGACAGACAGCCCCTCCATTTGATATTTCTGGTGATAAGAATCCAATTAAGAACAGCCCCCAAATGAAAGATTACCAACCAGCTTAATTTGGTTACCTAACGGAATTGACAAGAATTAAAGGGGGCCTTTTAATTCTCAGCTCCTTCAGGATTTAGCTGTACGTACGTACATTTTATACTCACATTCGTAGGAATTAGTATCCTCTCCGTTTCAAATAAAATAAAGACTTTTTATTTTATTATCCAGATTTAAAATGAATTTAAAATATGATGTCATGATAATGGAAAATAAAGAAGCGTTTTGGCATTAAATGATATTCAATTAATTTTTGAAGTCATATTTTTAAACGATATATATTAATTTTAATTCATCATTGCAAACTTCTAAAAGGTAGCTCTAGTTTAATTTTGAACTTAAAACTGTTAAAATTAGAAAAAGGTAAACCAAAGTAAGGGATTCTCTTCTTCCCCACATGTTAAATGTATAGTATTTGACAAAAAAAACTTCAACTGAAGTTGATTTCGAGGCCGATTTAATTTAAAATCGAAAACACTCTACCTTAATTAATTTGTAGCCCAGTTTGCAAGCCATGGAATCAGATATAATTGCAATTTCAGTATTATGATATTGCATGATATCTTAATACAGAACCTTGAGCAACTCTTGAGACAATTTCTATCATTTGACTTGATAGGTATACTAAACGTTAAAGCCTTAATGAATTTGATCATCAGTCGTATACCAAAGATGGAGGATATTTGAAGAAAGTATACATGCATGCCATATATGTGCATGAATGGGAGGTCTGATCAGAATGTTTGGTGAAGGAGAGCATGCCAATTCCTAAACATGCTGGTGATGTAGCAACAAATTTCAAAAAGATAATAATTAATTAGAACTGCACAGACAGTAACAAATCTCCAAACACATGATTAATTAATACTAGTTTATGCATTAATTATATATATATATATATATATATATATATATATATATATATATATATATATATATATATATATATACAGACACACACACACTCACATACTTCATTAAGTTAATTAAGTATATAGTATCTACCTCAGTACCCTATCCATCATCAGCTCATCATGGAAAGCCCAAACACCAAACAAGTTGCTCAAAAGGTCTAACATAATTAATTATATGCATTCTAGCTAGCTCCTAATTCTTTCTTAATTATATATAGAATACAATGTTTCTAACTCCTTTCCCTTTTTGTTTTGGTACCTTTAAGTTTGTGAAGAATAGTTCTCAATCTACCCTTCAATCCACTACTAGAGTTGTGAGATCTAGATCCACTTCACCTCAACATTCATTCAAAAACCATTCTCGGGTATACGTATGTACCACTTATTTTCTCTTTATTTAATTATATTACTATCTCTAACCTGAAAAAGAAAAGAGCTGCTGATATATGAACACGCTACAGTAATAGTCATAATGCTGTGTTTTGATATTTCCACAGTATACTCATGTGAGAAAATACCATGTACAAATATCAAAAATACATGAAAAAATATCAGTTCTCATCATTAATTAATCCCATTAAGATTAATATGGACAAGAATTATACTACTACTCTAGTAGTAAAATACTCTGTATGGTGCATGTTTCACAGTCGTCAAGGGATGAGCTGAAGGAGCGCCAAGGGGATTATAAAGTTAAGGTGAGTGCATCAAATTAAACTACATATATATATATATATATATATATATATATTTCTCTCCTTCTAATTAACTTAAATCAATAAGTAGAACAATTAAATTAATGAGTGTTATATATGATCACATAAATTGCAGGTTGTTCAAAAGGCTCCAATAAAAGAACATACTAAACCAGCGGATTTCAAACTCCGCACTCAGCAAAGAGCTGTCAATCGGGCAATCTTTAACTATACGGCTAGTGTTCACCAAAACTTAATTTGTTTCCATCCATGATAATTTAATTGGAAGTTGAAATTAATTAAGTAATTAACTAAAAGTTGCCATCAATATTTCCAGTACTAATCAACATTTTAAACTGTTAAACATATAATCATACAGGTTGCAACCAAGCTATATCTCATAGAGCAACAAAAGAGACAAGTAGAGAAGGTGCAGAAGGTATAATATGCATTCATGCCTCTTGAAAAACTTGGTTTTATATATATACTCCCTTTGTTCCACCAAAAGTCCCATTTGTATTTAAAAAAAATATCCACAAAAAAAGAGTCGTCTTTATATTAATATATAAAATAATACAATATCGTTTGTTCTCATAATTAATTAATGGCGTTATCATACCACCATTATTAAATTAACTACCCATGTATTACCTCAGAGGTGATCATAAAAAAATAAAAATAATAATAATAATACATCATCAATATTTCAAATTTTTATAAACGAGACTCTTTTTATTGCACGGATCGGAGGGAGTATAAATAAACTATCATAATCAGAAAAATAACTAGGTCAGGTGCAGATGATCGAGGAGGAAGAGGTTCGGAGGCTGAGGAAGGAGATGGTTCCTAGAGCTCAGTTGATGCCTCTGTTTGATAGACCTTTTTATCCACAAAGGTGATATAATAATATAATTAATTTGTGGACCATGAATCAAAAATTGATTTTTATTCTTCTTCTTTTTCCTTTGTATTTAATTAATTATATATAGCTAGGGTTTGGTTTGTGTGTTCATATATGCATTATTATTAATTTTGCAGATCAAGTAGGGCATTGACAGTTCCAAGGGAGCCAAGTATGATGACTGACAAATGCTCGAGTCGGTTTACGTTCTATAATCTTTTCAGTCACATTGAGTACGTACGTACGTAACCCATGCATGCATGGTTCATCAAGAAAGCTAGCTAGCTTCGATATATTTTTCCCATTAATGCATGCATGTACGTAGCAGGTTCATGTGATAGATTATTACTGTAGAGTACTTGGCAATGTAAAAGTTGAGTAGCAGCTAGTGCATGCTAGTGGGGTTCTGCATACTAGGTCACCTCGCTAGCTCTAGTTGTTAAATAAATCTATGCTTGAAGATCTAATTTTGACAATAAAAGTAATTAAATTCCGTCTCGATCGTATGTATAGTAATTAATGCTAACTATCATTAATTTCACCATTAATTAATTGATTACTCACTCCAAAAAATTCAATACTTCATACACATGGATTAAAAAAATTATTTAATATTATTATTAAATAACTAAAATTTGTGTTAATTTATATATCACTACCGTTTATGAAAAAATGAAAATCTTTGAAGTTAACTAGTAGTAAATAAGTAATGTGAAAATGATTGGACTAATTATCTTTAATAATACCTTGGGAAAACTAATCAAACACGGTAACGAAGAAGAATAAGAGTAAAATATTTAAGAGTACAAAACTTGGATGGTGGGGGTTGGAGCGAAGGGGTAAAATCTATCTGGCAAATGGATTACTATTCGAATAATTAACCACATTAATTCATTACACACTTGAATATTTGAAATTAATGCTCAGATTCATCTGAAAATGAGTGTTCTTTTAAAAGTCACGTGTAAGCGTTCCGAACTTCCGATTACATGCATTAGGGAATTGCTAGATTTTATAACCTAGAATTAAGGTTATAATTAAAATCTTTAATGACATAGGTAACAAATTTTTTTTTTAAAAAAATTATAATTAAAAGTGATCTAAATTATATCATATGTTAAACCATAATACATATTTCTTTTTTTGAATCTCACATTGGGTATTCAACACCATTAGGCCCCTACTAATTACGACAAAGAGAAGAACTTTTTTCCGTTTTCTCCATTCACAAGTCTCGAAGTCGAGATTTTACTTAAGGACGCCGAGCTTCTTCCACTGGGTCCATAATCCTTTATCCCTTTGTAAGTAGGCTATAAACCAACCGACAACTGGTACCTCAAGAACATAACTTGGCTCAACTAGTTTAAACCGGACTTTTGACTCATCTTTAATTTGTTTAATGAGCCGAGTACAATACTAATATACTTGACTCAGATCAATTCGAGCATAGTCATTAATAATTAAATCTTTAATTTAATTACTCGTGCATTATTCAAGTTTTAATTACCAAATCAAATAAAAATTCATTACTCAAATCACAGCCAATTTATTCAGATGTCGACTCGACTCGAGACAATATTATTTTTGTAAACAATAGTACTCGTACATGTCTTAAACTAATTCTATACTTTTAAATTTAATACAAAATTAATAACACTAATTTTTTGGATAAAAGAATTTTAAAATATTCATGCATTCGGCCCACTTAAATGGATTGTCAAAAATAGAGTTAAGAGGAACCAAAGGGAACAAAAATAACTTTCTTTTTCTTGGAATGGATGGTCCCAAATGTTAACTACCTAAACAATGGCCCAGATTTGAAGCCAGTCCAAAGCCCATTAGATACCCTCCCATCTTTCAAAAGCAAAACCAACAATCGAATTATCAAAAAAAAAAACGAATCGTAGGTTGACGTGTCACCGTTTTCATTATTACCAACGGAAAGAGGCTATTGTTCTAGGGTTTATATCCCTCCTCTCCCAAAATACCGCCCCTTCGATAATTCTTCAACTCGTTGATTGACATCGCAAACGGTAACAAAATCCAAACTTTTTGTTAACGTCTGATATGATTAGAATTTTAGGGTTATTGGAGGCAATTTTATTGTTGTTTTCAAAATCTATGATTTCTAATCTGCCCATATATTTGTGTATATGTTTGTTTTTCCTTGTTTTTATTAATTATTCGGGCCAATTTTTATTTTGCGAGCTAAAAATTTCCTAGACCTTGAAGCAAAAAGCCCGAAATATTTCAAATTTGGGGAAGACGGCGACATCTTACCTTTTTCATTGAGTAATGAAACGAAGTAGTATATCAGTGTCTATTATTGCAATTAAACATAGCCTCTTCAACAATTTACAATTTGCAAAACCCCAAATTTTAGGGGTTAAAATGAAAAGAATTTAAAGAACTTAGTTTAAATACTTCAAATAAATTTAAACTGATTGGCCAAGTAAAATACTAGGAAAATCTGATAAAATTATGAGCTTTGTTTCAATATTAACTTCATATTTCTTTTTTTTTCTTTTAAAAAAAAAATCATGAATTGACCTTTCCTTAGTGCAATTTTTGTAATTTATAGGTTTACTTTTATATTCATTTCCTTATGATGTTTGCCTCTCAGCTGCAGGTGTGTCTCATGAAAGAATTCTGGCCAATTATTCAATATTTGCAAGTGAAGAAAACATAAGGGTGCGCGTTAGCACTCCTGCAAGAAAACGGGCTAGCCAGGAAACAGAAAGAACATATTGGTGATACCTGATCTGAAGGGTTTGAAAATTTGGTCATAACCTATGGAGATACCAATTAAGCCAATTGATCAGCTGTTGGAGAAGGTTCTTTGTATGAACATTCTCTCTTCTGATTATTTTAAAGAGCTTTACCGTTTGAAAACTTTTCATGAAGTTATTGATGAAATTTATAATCAAGTTGACCATGTGGAACCATGGATGACTGGAAACTGTCGAGGTCCTTCAACAGCATTTTGCCTTCTCTATAAGTTCTTCACTATTAAACTCACTGCCAAGCAAATGCATGACCTATTGAAACACCCGGATTCTCCTTACATCAGAGCTGTGAGTAAGCCTTTCTAGTATATATAATGTGATCTAACTATTGATTATATATGTTCTTGTTCATAACACTTATCAAAAAGGTTCTTAGTCATAACTTGCCATTCACCAAAAATCATAATGTTGAGTTGAATTATGCATTTATGGGTAACTTTAATATATTTCTTTGTTCTTTGAAACGTTTCTTTTCTCCTATTTTAACCACTGAATTATATGAAACCCTGTCAATTTGACCCAATTAATTAACAGCTGTTAAGGAACAGATTAAAGTTTGTTGTTACTTTTTGTCATTAACTAATACATTTGTGTTATTAGCTGCTTTTTTCCACAGGTATTGATTTCCCAAATTTGATTTTTCAGGTTGGATTCCTTTACTTGAGATATGCTGCAGATCCGAAAACGTTGTGGGGTTGGTTTGAGCCATATATCAAAGACGAAGAGGTACTCTTGAAAAAAATTTGAGGGTTTATTATTATTTAAAGTTCCACTGACTGCCCTTCTATATTTAAAGAAAAAAAGATCAGGAAAAATGTTAAGCATTACTCGTCTGTTGATCATTTGCACTTTTTAAACTCTTCTGTACCTGTTCTTCTGCATTTATCTTGGACCAATACTTCTTAGACTCTCAATACAACATATAACTGTCACACCGCAGTACTTAGAACTTGAATATGACATTGTACTAGTTAGAAAAATATTAAAATTTCGACTGAATATTTTAAGATGCACATTTTAGTTTAATAACTTTCACCCTATTATTAAGATGCATGTAGTGAAGATGTGATGGGGACTATATAAACTATATTATCTTTAACCCTTCTTTTCTGATCATGTTCTCTTGGGTTATATTTGTTTGCGAAAATGATGGGTGAGATAGAACTATTTGGACTAATTTAACACCATTGGGGACTAATTAATCCGCTATTTAATCCCATAGTTATAATTTCTAAGGTCTTTTGATGAGGGATTATAATCCCAAGTGAAAATGTGGTATTATATAATCCTCCTTTTGAGCATCAAATGCCCTTAGAAATGACAAAACATAGTTCATGGGATTAAATAACAGGCAAATCATTGGATTAAAATAGTTCATAGTGATAATAATTTAGTACAAATAGTCTTATCCCACCCATCACTTTTGCAAACAAACTTAGCCTTGTTTAAGTCATAGTTGAACCTGTGAATATAGTCTGAAATTCATGGTTAATCTAGTTTTTTCTATGGCCTATGTTATTTTATTAAAATTTAAATAGTTTTGATTCTCATCAATGGTGCCTTATGTTGCTTATTGATTTGATTAGATAGTTTTCTTGTTAATCCTGCCGTGCTTACTAACATGAAGTTTTAGCATCTACAGGTGCTCCATCTAGTGGATTGGTTCAGTTGAATTCAGTAAAGCTTTCTCATATAGTTACAAAGACATGTCTGAACAAATGCATTTTTGATCTACAATAGTACGTCTAGGTTATAACTGGTGTCGTTCTCGCATTATTGCTTCTCAAGTTATAATTTACCTTCAATAAGTTATTTATATCTGCTTGTTCTCGGGGATTTGATAATGACTTTCTGTCTTGCATTCCCCTACAGTAACATACTTCCTATTTCAGAGATGTACTGATTGTGGAATTTGTTTGTGATTTCTGCAAGTAATAAGTGGCTTTGAATGTGTTTATTTACAGGAATTCTCTCCTGGATGTAGTGGTTGAATGACAACTATGGGTGTTTATATTCGTGATTTACTTCTCGGACAGGTAAGGTGCCAACATACTTCTGAATTATACCACTATTTATTTAATTAGTTAGTTTTTTTATTTTCAACACAACATATGTTAGTGCTTCTGGTACCAACTTGATTTTTTTTCTTGGTAAATTTACTCCCTCGCGTGACAAACAAAATTTTTGAAGCACCTGATCGCCAGCTAAAAGTGTAGAATTACACAAAGTCAAGTCGACCATACCTAGGCAAGTGGAAATGTTTTACCACTATTTTAAAAAGCATTTTTAATAATGGGAGATGAAAATTCAGGAGGGGGGAGGGGGGGAGGGGGGGGGGGAGGAGGGAGGAGGAGGAGGAGGGGGGGGTTGGGACAAGGAGTGCATTTTAAAGGGAAACAAGTGGGTAAAATAGAGAATAAAGCTATTACTGCTACTGCTAGACCACATAAAGTATCTGTAGCAGAAGCCTATGAGGAGGCTAAGAAGGTGACTTAGGAGGTGTTTGATAAAAACTGAATAAATCTGAATCTGAATGAGCTGAATCTGAATCTGAATGAAAAAAGTTATTTGATAATTGACATGTCTGAAACATCTGAATGACAAAACTTTATTATTTTACCCCATTTAAAAAAATTCAAAATTGTTGTAAATTTATTTAATATTACTTAATATAATAGTTAATATTTTTATTTTTTTTAAATTTTTTTTACTTTATTCAGCTCAAAAAATCTAACTTAGCCATTCAGCTCGTCTATTTTACCGATTCAGCCATTCAGACCAAAACAAACGCACTGACCGATTCAGCTCCATTCAGCTCTAAACAAACACTCCCTTAATCACTCAAAAGGTCAAAAGGGAGTTGCTACCCTTAAATTATGTGCATTCCTTCCAAATTCCCCTTTTAATAGCCTTTCTTGTGACACCTATTTCTTTTTCTTGATCCATTCTCGGGTCTCGGTTCAGTTTCCTTTGATATCTGCTATTTGGAAGGCAAATGTTCCCTTTAAAATCAAGGCATTTATTTGGTGTATGGTCTTTATGTGCAAGTAGAATCAAGATACGCGCTCGTATATTTTGCATTGTCATGTTGCTTTGTGGAACTCTATTTTTAGTGTGCTCGGGGAGGGGGTAGGTACTGCACCAGTTCAAAGGTTTTATAGAGTAACGATGCGAAGTTACTTTTGGAAGTATGTCATCTTCTCTATGTTTTTGGGGATTTAGAATAAGCGCAATGCTTTGTTGCAAGAGGAATTCTTTTTCTTACTTCTTATGGGTCTTTGCCAATGGTATTATGCGACTGATCTTTGTTGAGATTGGAGTGTTTTTATTTCTTCTTATTTCACCCCCCCCCTTACGATCATACTCCTTTATTTGTTGTTTTGGGCCAAATTTGTAGCTCCGAGTAGATTCCTTTAATAATTTGTTAGATGGGTAAGCAAATTGCAGATTTCAAGTCTAAATATGTATTTTGATTTGCCCTTAATTGCTAAATGCTTTATTAAGTTTTCTTTACGGCCTCAAAAGTAGTCCACTGAGGAGAATGGTGGTCTTCTAGCTCTCAACCAAATACCTTTTGGTTTTGTAGTTAGATTAGATTGAATGGAACAGAAGGGTAGAATGGCAGTTCTCTTGGTATAGAGTGACAGAGACCCTTCCATAAAGGTAAACCGTATATCCTCTGCATCTAGAGACTGTATCTCCCAACATAAAGATTTCTTTGACTTGATTAGGGAGATTTCCTTTTTGTTTTTCCCGTTATTTTCCTCATCCAGTGATGCATTCCTGGATGAGGTTTCTGACTGAACTGCTTATCGTCATGTTGTGGGTTGCGTAACTAAAAAAATTAAACATGATCAACATGACTTTTAAGAACTTTGTATGATTTCATGCAGAAATCTAGCCTATATTACTCTGTCCAGACTTTGAGCCAAATACTGACAAGTTGACGTTTACTATTGCAGTACTATTTTGATACTCTTTTCCCCCGAATCCCTGTACCTGTAATGCGGTTGATCGTAGCCCACCTTGAAAAGATGAAGCTCCCCTCTAAGCATTGTGGTGTGACTGGGGAGTCCACCCGTGGATCTGATGACACTGCTCGTCGGCCACCATCTGTTAAAGCTGCTCTTTCGGTCTCATTTGGTCAACGTGCCCCTCACCGTGCATCAACCAGGGACTCATCTCCTGTTCGCCGTACTATGCTGCCACCATCTTATGACAGAAACAATGATGATGATGGACGGAGATCTCCCAGCAGACGCCGTAGCCAAAGTCGTGACTTGAGTGATCGAGAATTTGCAGATAGAGACAGGAGCAGGCATAGGGATAGAGATAGGGAAAGGGGTAGAGACAGAGACAGGGACCGTGACACTGACAAGGACAGAGACAGGTATAGGGAGAGGGAGAGGGACCGAAGGCATGATTATGATCGAAGATCTAGAGAAAGAAGCAGAAGGGATTATGACAGGGGCAGCCATGATGGCAGTATATCTTTTAGAGAAAGTTCTCGTAGAAGCAGGAGCAGGAGTAGGAGCAGGAGCAGGAGCAGAAATGAGAGCATTCATGCTCGGAGTACTCCTAATGATCACCTCCCAAGTCCGCGTAAGGATGAAGGCCAGGTCAGAACATCTGCATCTAGCAATCTGGCCAAGCTTAAAGATCTGTACGGTGACTTGGGCACCCAAAAGGAGGCTGGGAAAGAGAACCCTCCTAATAGGGTTAATGGTGCTGAGGAGGTTATTGTACTAGGTGGTTCTACTTGGAAGTAGTGCAGGAGATGGGTAATTATCAGGCAAAATCTTAGACTACCTTTCTTAGAAAGCCGGGAAAGACCCTCTTCCATTATCATCTATTATGGCAATGTAAAATCTTGAAGTAGACACTGATTGTGGATTAGAACATCACATGTAGTGCATCTGCAGTTGGGGAAGTGCTGCCTGTATGTATTTAATATCATTCAACATTCTATAAACACCTTTCAATGAATCATTTTAAGAGAACTGATCAGATTTTAAACTGCCTTAATATTCAAGTAACAGGTGATCATACCATTTTATGTGATGATCATGTCATTTCTCCATTATGTTACGAGCTCTACTGAATTATGGAAAGCCCAAGTTTTATTTATTAGTAGTAATTTTAATACCACCCCGGAGGCTGCATTTCCTTCATACTTCCATTTATTTTCCACAAACTCAGGATTCGACATTCGGAGGTGCACATTGAGGTTAGTCTATACAGAAAAAGAATTATTTTTTTAACAAAACTTGTTGAAAAGTCAAAAACTCTACCAGAACAAAGCACTGTTGTGTACCATGTATCCATCCTGATATTTAATACTCCCCATCCGTCCCATTATAAAAGTTCTTATTACAATATTCACTTTCTTTTAATAATTAAATTTTTACACATTTTTTTTTATTATACCCGTAACATTAAATATCTCATACTTTTCTTATTTTAATTCTCTCCATATAAAAAGAGAATATTTTGAATTGAATAGCTAAAAAATTACTCACCTAAATTGAAAATAATTAATGACATTATTATGGACAATTTTGTCATTTCATTCATCTTCTTAATATGCGTGAAAAATCCACCAAAACTTTTAAGGAGTATTAGACTTGGGAAGAATCTATAACTAGTAGAACATAAAATTTTGAGCTATAATGCAAAACGAGTCCCACATGATGCCATTATAAAATAATACAAGCATTTGTACTGCGAAATCCTACTGTCCTACATGGTCCTCTTCGATCCAAGATTGGCGTCCAACATTTGAAAAGCTTAGTTTTGAACTTGAAGTACCACCCAACTTTCTCATTACTCACACTTGATCGAGCGATATATGTGACGAACAAAAAACAGTGATGCACGGAAACCAACGGTCCCGAGCATGAGAAAGAAACCATAGCAAATACAAGCCATGTACCCAAAGAAGAAGGAGGTTTGCATGAAACCGTTCATATCTGATCGTGCATAGTAGTAATACAAGCAATAGCCATAAATGAACAGCCCAGTTGATCCACCACAAAGGAAAGACCTGGACAATCAACATAAACAATAAATTAAGTAAAATAAATAAATCAAAACTAGTCCTGAAACAGGCCATGAAACCCAAAATGGAATTCCCTTTTCTAGTTCGAGTTACCAAGTAGTCTCAGAAAAACATCAAAATGCCTAAATTCACAAGACAAATTACATAGTGAATTAATAACGAGAGTTTGAATTCCTCTGAAATTTAAGCACATGGAGACAAACTCATTCTTTCTACAAAGTGATTTTTAATCTAATATTATAAAGCGAGAGGAGCTTGGTATCTCATTTGGTGTCCTCGCCTATGAATTTCTAAATATACCATTCCCAGCAGCTTGAAAACCTTGGTTCACATATAGCGCACACAATTCCAAGTATCCTTCTCTCTCTCTCTCCCACTCTATTTTCTCTATCATCATTGTTCTCTCACAGTTGTCCCGCAGTCCCACTTCTCACATTAAAATTTTAGTCATATTTATCTCTCTCATCCCTATTTCACTCCCATACTCTCACAATTCTTATCCCGCAATCCCAGTTCCTCTCACATTTCAATTTTTTTCCTCATCATGCATGTAATATCTTTTATTCCTAAATGAACAATATTTAAAAAATATCAATTGGTGCAACACATTTGCATGTAAAATATTTCTAAGAAACTGGTTAATCAATACATGAGATTACCCCTAGATAAACATTTATAATTTCTCTAAATGCAGTTAATATATATATTAATTGTCACAAGATTATTGAATCCAGAGTGCTGACAGATCTCAGAATCTAAATATTTGGCTTGTTGTAGAGAGAACAGGAACCTTAGAAAAGTAAGAGATATGATAAAGAAAATAACAAAAAACCATGCTTATACTTTATTGAGAAATATTTCACATTCTATATAAAAAATTAGTTCTCTTGGGAACACTGATGCTACCTATAAGGCTATAACCAAAATGGACCACGACTAGACCTGGCAATATAGTTGGTTAACTGTCGGGTCAACCCATATTAATTGGAACTAAATGGGTTGGTTAACCATTTTTATTTATTCAGGTTGGTTAAAGTTTGGAACCATATTTATTCAGGTTGGTTATGGTTCCAATCCGGTTAACCATTTTTCGACCCATATTTTGTTTCAAATCAAAAGTTGGGCTCACAAAGATGATAATTGAATTTTAAATCTTAAAAATCACATAAACTCATTCTTAATTTGCAATTTTGCATCATCATAATTTAGAATATTCTGTGGCCCCACCCCCACCCCCCACCCCCACCCCCCCCCACCCACACCCACACCCACACCCACACCCACAAAAAAATATTATGTAATTATGTATACACCCCACCCCCACCCCCCCACCCACCCCTACCCCCACCCCCACCCCATCCACCCCACCCCACCCTAACCCACCCCACCCCACCCCACCCCACCCCACCACACCCCACCCCTACCCCTACTCCCCACCCCTCCACCCCACCCACCCACCACCCCAAAAAAATATTATGTGATTATGTATACACCCCCCACCACCCACCTACCCCACCCCACCCCACACCCCCACCCACCCCCACCACCCTCCACCACCACCTCCACACCCACCCCCAAAAAAAATATTATGTGATTATGTATACACCCCTTACCACCACCCCACCCCACCCCCCCCCCCCCACCCTCCTCCCACTCCACCTCCACCTCCACATAATATTACCCCACCCTACACCCACCCCCCCCACCCCACCCCACCCCTACCCTCCACACACCCCACCCCACCCCCACCCCCACACCCCACGCCCACCCCCACCCCCACCCCACCCCCACCCCACCCCAACCCCAAACCCAAAAAAAAATTAATATTAAGCGATTATGTATACACCTACCACCCTCTACCCGTACCCCTACCCACCCTTTATATCCGTCTCTCTATCTATAGTATATATTAATTTTATTTTTTAAAAATTTTGTTTAAAAGTCAAAACATCTTAAAATGGTTAATATGGTTTTTAACCATAACCATATGGTTTTAACCCACATTATCCATATTAAAAATGGTTAATATGGTTTTTGTTCTTAAATGGTTAGTTAACTATATTTTGAAAATCAAAACCAACCCATAACCATATTTTGCCAGGTCTAACCACGACACAGAGGAACAAGGTGGACCCATGACAAAACCAAACAATAACTTAGAACCAGAGGTGGTTATTCAGCTACCACAGATTTTCACCTTTTCCATATATAATGTCAACTGCTCAACCAAATATCAGTGACTGCATTTAGTTCTTCCTAGAAATGATAGAAGTGCAAGAACTCCATAATTGATGTGACTTAGAATAAATGTAGGACATAATATCATTTAGACTAGTGAAGGCAGTTGCCTCCAAGATTTATATATGTTTTAATTTATACCATTAATTGCTAGGAGGCCCTCAAAAAGTAAAAACTTGTCCCACCTAACATTTCCCAAATCTCTCAAATTTATATAATAAAAAAAGAACTTATAACGCTCGGTTCCTTAAACTCTATTATGGATTTTTTTTTAAAGTTTTATGTTTACTTACAAGGATCGTGGGATCATTCTCACACTGTTGTTTCATTTTGGTATTTCAACACTCGAGCAATATATCAGATACTAAAAGCAAAAAAGAGTCGAAAGCAATTAGCAATGCATGTGCAAGAGAATATAATTAAACGGAGAAAATAAAATATATTGTTAACATGGTACATACCTCCACCACCATTCATGGTCCTCAGCAGCAAGTTGAAAATATGTCAATGCAACGGTAATGAAAGCCGTTACAATCAGAAGAATGATGAAGACAATGAATAAGATGCTGTAAATGGTGTAAATCCTGTGACCCCAAACACTGGCAAATATATAATAGAGTTCAATATAGATAGCACTGAAAGGCAGAAACCCAGCCATTGCCATCTGAGGAAGACTTCCACGATACCAAGGCAATGGTGGAATCTCCCTGGGATACTTTGTGGTTCGAACAGGAGCTTGAAACTCCGCCTTGCTGTTCTTTCCAGCAATTCCACCCAAGACTAGCAAAGGAGACGTCACTAGGGCCCATATAAGAACTATCACCACAATTGTACCAAATGGCAGAGCCGCAGTGGCATTGTAAGCAATTGCAACGGTATTAAGAAAGCAGAATGTGAGAAACAGAGGCCCACAAAAGAGACTTCCGGTCAACAACAGATTCCTTACCTGTAAGGCCAGAAATTGATGATCAGACCAGTTATTGGCAAAATGTATATTTTCCTAATGTTTGGGGAAAAACTACTGCAGTAACCAAGGAGTCATGCAAAAAAGAAAAGAAATCACACCACTCTGAAGTGAAGTATTAGGATTACTTTCATAACATGTTCAATCAGTAAATCTTCTTCCAATCTCCCAAATGATGCTTTTATTTAAAAGAATATTTAAACAAATTTCACTTCACCTGTTAATCAACAACAAAGAATACAGAAGTGCAACAGAACTTTATTCTGTCTTGCAAACACAAAAGTAATGGGATTTCTTCTTCAACTATGCACTATGTAGACAAGGCCTTATACAGTAAGAAGTGACCTCAAAAGAAAGAAGAGTAGATCACCGAAGTAATTCTTCACTTTAACTTCTCTTTCTCTCAATTCTCTTTTTTCTCCTTTTTTTTATCTTTTCTTTTTAGTTTTTTGTTGTTGTGGGGGATGGTGTTGAAATTCAGAAGGGACAAATATAATTATTTATTCTACCTCTTGAATTGTAAAACAAAATCCTTGAAACCACTACCCTCGAAGACTATAAATGTTATAAGAACTTCATAAAATATTGTACAGGATAAACATTATTAAACAAAATATGATCATGATACCACACATGCAACCATTGTAAGAACCCAACTGCGTAAGATTTTTATTTAAGTTGGAAATAAAATCCTTCTGCAACAACTCAATAAATCAAATAAGTTAACCTACTAAAACGTACCCAGTTTGTTCCTTCCAGTTGGCAATAGAACGAGGCTGCAGTATAGCCTGCAAACCCAGATGTGAGCGCATATACGATAACCAGCGCAGTAAACAAAGCTCCCCGGTTGTATGGATAGAATACGCCAACCAGCGCAAGCATGAAAACTAATATTGCACTGCAACACATAACAAAGTTTACGATGGTAAGCAACTATCTCAGTTGAGCTAAACTTGATTAAATTAAACTTCATAGAGATTCTTACATGGCAAATAGTTGGGTGCCAGAACCAAGAGCTGCAGCAAACACAGATTTGTACTTTGGGTACCGGAAAACATCACCATGGATGTACTTCCATCCAGTTTCTTCTTGGTCCTCAGCTGTCTCTTCATCATGAGCATACCTTTGACAAATGATAAAAATATTGTTAAACATCTCGCAGAAGATCTTGAAAGGGACATGCAAGTAAGAATCAGACAGCAACTACAAATGATAATATATAAACAGTGTTCCTTACTTAACAAAATCATTTTTAAGAACTCGCATGAGAATTGTGGCAAGAAAACCAGTTAAGAGAAGAACCGTCACACAGGAATTAATGATTGAGAACCAATGTATCTCCAAATGATGTGGCATATTAGACGACTGTGAGTACTTGTCCATTCTTTTCTCAAAAGGAGTGTGTGTTTCTTTCCACTTGACAGTGTACATAAAGTCTGCATCAACTTCCTTGTCTTCCGTAAGGTCCACAAGAGCACTAGGGTCAGTTCGTACATTAACCTCAATGACACGATCCTTATTGTAAAATACCTCAAAATGAAGATGCTTAAATAGATAATATTTGATTTCGCTGGGATCGGCTTTGGCATCCTTCTCAGCCTTCCCCAAGAAACCCCAAAGGGGCAAGTCATCATAGTACATCTGAAAATAGTAGTCCTTGGCAACAGCACTTCGGAATTTAGAAACTTCTTCTTTTGTCAGCGTCTTCTTGCAAACAATTTCCGAATCTTTCTCAACTAAAAAGTTGAGCTGGTAGGGGGCACTAACTAAACGATCTCCATTCAAAACTTCACCAAGAGCTTCCGGTTTATCAAGTAAATGAGTTGAACCTGACAAATCATCATAATGCGGACAGTTATATACTAAACCAACTATTAAAGAGACATAGGAAGTAGAAAAGGGAAAAGAAACGCATCAAAAAAAAAGGAAAAAGGAAATAGACAAGGATGATCAACCTGGCATACAGAACGGAAGATCGAAGTAACGGTACGTCTCGCTGAAATCAGAGAAAACAAAGTAATTAGCATAAGTCCATTTTGTGGATTTTTTTCCTTCTGACAAGTAAATGTATTTGCACAAAGTATACTAAATAGCAGAGGACCAAATAGAAAACAAAAAATTAGCCAACACGACATTATCATGCATAAATACACACATATATATATATATATATATATATATATATATATATATATATATAAATATGGGGCGTCATAGCTTGCGTTAGTTATGGACACTATTCCAGCTAACTCATCTCCTGCAGTCTAATAGAAGATCTAAGGGCTGGGTTGGGGTTGCGGCCATTTCTCTCAATGCCGCCAGTCAAAACAACGCTGCGTTTGATTCGACCGCTAGAGGAGTGCCCAACATAAAAGAATTTGCTTAATCAGACTTAAAATAATTATAATTTAAATTAAAAAATATAGCTAATTAATATTCCACCCGCTAATTGGTTCACAAATATAAAGAATTATAAAATGAGTAGTAGACTAATATAAGGAATAATACTTGACTAGGTTCATTTTATAATTCTTTATATTTGTGAACCAATTAGGGGGTGGAGTATTAATTAACTATATTTTTTTTAATTTAAATTATAATTATTTTAAGTCCCTAATTAAGCCAAATTCTTTTATGTTGGTCTCTAGCGGCCAGTCAAAACGACCGCGTTTTCGGCCAACATAAAATAATTTGGCTAGCCGCTAGTGGGAGTAGCGGTCGGCCCCAACCCAACCCTTAGATCTTCTATTGGACGACAGGAGATGGGTTAGCTAGAATAGTGTTCATAACTAACGCAGGCTATGGATCATTCCCCTATAAATATATATGCACACATATTTACACGGATATTTAGTCATGGGCTACCTAATTCTTGAAGATTAGCCCAATATGAGAACGAATATAGATGCAGTATCTGAAGATGTAAGTCCATGAAACGACTCAAAACAACTGCAAATAATGTAAAAATAAACAAACGACCGTTTATAAGCATCAAAATGGGTGTTGCAGAAAGAGGAGCAAAAGTGTTGGCAAAACATGGATTGAGAACAACTTGTTTAAGGGTGGATGAAAATTTAATATTTCGCTACTAAATCTTTTTATTATCCTTTCATGTTGTTTATTTCGATGCTCTTCGGTAGCCAAGCTCCAAAACAAAAGTGCAGGTACTAAATTTGTCTTTTTTTCCCTTTAGATGAGTAGGAAATACTATTTCTCTTACGACTCCTCTCAGAACAACAATCATCTTTAGTTCAAAAAAAAAGTAAATGTACATGTAACACTTATTTTCTCATATTGGCATGCGAAGTTGTGGTTTACTCCAATAATAGATAGCTTAAAAAGCAAATACTAGTAAGAGATCTGTAGATAGGTTCTCCGGGACACTGCATAAGTTCCATCCCTCTATTGAATACCACTTAAAAGTTAAAAGGTCATACCTTGGCTTTTAAAATACCTTATTGCCTCGTCAATAACTTAAGTAACAGATACAACAAGCTCTTTTGACCATATTACATCACATACTACTTTCCTTAATTCCCTTCCTTACACGGTTGAAAATTTCAATTTGAAACACACATTTTCCCTCACCCAAATACAGCTGAAATAACATTGTGATAGAAATGACGCATTTCGTTGATCCAATTTACAAAATACAAACAGAAACAGCCAGGTTTAATAAGCATTAAATCATCAAAAATCAACTTTGGAATTCTTATAAAAACTTAAACAAACAAAACCAACAAATCGATAAGCCTAACCCAATTAAACATCACCAAACAAAAGCCCTAAATTTTCTCAAATTCTTCAAATGCACAAACACAGGAGACTAATTAGCAAATAAATCACAAAAAGAAATAGAGAGATCGTATTTGTCACCTAGGGTTTTGGAAAGGACCGACTTTGTTGACGTAAAGAGGAACTTGATCACCAGCTTTGTATTTGTGAGTTGATGCACTCGATCTTACTAGTGATGCACTGCTCATCATCACCAGAAATGACACCATGAATAACAAGCCCATCTTCTGCTCCATTTTCAGTCACATAAACACACAGATCATGCGAATATAATATGTATATATATAGGACGCACAGATCTCGATCTCCCTGCAAGGGCAAATCCAGGACTGGAAACGGGAGTAGATGTAGAAGAAGAGATTTATCTAGTAGTGAGGAGGAGTTATTGTAAGAAGTTAAGAAACTTCATCACGCGCTTTACGGAGAATGAGTTACAATCTATGTGACTGATGAAAACAACTTGTTACTCCCTCCTCCTTTTTTTCCATTGTAAATTACTCCCCTAGTTCCTCTTTAGGCGTCTTTTTATAGAATAAAATTTATTACTACTTTTTATTTGTTGATCGTAGATTTTAAGTTATTAATTAATTAATAACTTAATTTCTTATATTATTAATAAAAATTAAATAGTAATTTATTTATGTTTATTTTTTATTTTTATATTATATATTAAACATTAAATGATAATTTAATTATTTACTTAATTTGTCATTTTTAGAAATTTTAGAATAATAATATTGAAATTTCATAATCAAATTAGTCGATTAGATAAAATATTAATTTATTATAATATGTGTGTCAACTCTTAAAACGTCAAATAAAGAAGGAAAAAAAGAGAGTATCTTATTTGTTTTTACTCGCTTAATTACTCCATGAATATTATAATGAACAATGTATATCTAAAGAAAAAACATTTTAATACTTTTTCCTTTTTTTTATTATTCTTTCTTTTATGGTAAGGTGATTATTTAATGAGAAATTTATAGATTTTACATTTAAAAATACTCTAAATTGTACAAATAATTTGTTTTGTAGTTGAGAAAATTGTTCTTAAATTAAAGGAACAACAACGAAGAAATATTAATTTAAACTTTTGTAAACATTTGTCATGAAAAATTATTATTGTATAAATTAGAGTTTACTGATATTATAATTGATGTTGATAATTAAATTCATTTGTAAAAATTAGAGTTTCAATATATATATATATATATATATATACTAATATTTAATAAGTTATATTAAAATTTAAAATAACTAGGTACGTGAATTATTTTCTTCTTTTTTCCCAATAAATATTGAACGATGGTGAAATAATTTACATTTCTAAAAGAGATACATACTCAATCCAGTGCTCAATACAGTTTACTACATGCTAAATACATTGCTGACACGCATATAGAGGAGATTATGTATCAGCATTATATTAGACATGAAGTGAAATTACCACATAGTGAACTCCATGCTAACCTAATTCTTATTATTTGTTGGACTAATGAATGCTTAATTAATTAATTATCCATCACTGAAAAATACAACCAATTACAATATTATATTTTAACAACTTAAATATAAATTATTGATATTTTCAAATTAGGTGATTGACCATTTTAAAATTTTCAATTACATGACCAAACTATTATTTTTGTAAAATTTTTATTTAATTGCACATGTTATATTATTAATTGATAACGTGGCTCGCTGACTAAGTGAATTGATAATTTTTATGCCATAAAATGATGGCATGACTTACATACATAGCCTTTTAACATTGACATGTATTAAAAAAGTATAACTTATATTTATAATTTACCATTTAATGAAATCTAAGGATAAAAATGTGAAACAGTAAACAAATATTTAATTAAAACAAAATCAAAGCACAATGTTAATTACTAAAGTAATTCAGTATCCCAATGCCAAGGTTAGAAAATAATATTTAGAATGCTAAAAAAGAAAAATCATATAACTATACTAAGTAAAAAAAATTAACCAAAATAAAAATAAAAGTAGATGACTAAAATGAAAGATTTATTGTATTGTTGAAATTGTTCTCTAAAGAAGCAACCACAGCCGCATATCAAGTTGTAACAGATCAACTGTTTTACGAGGGCATGAGAATTAAACATGAAAATGAAAATTAGATACGAGTGTTTTATAATTTTATTTATTTGTATAAATTATCTTTTATTGAAAATCAAAATATAAATAAATAAAATTATAAAACACTCATCCATTTATCATATCGTAAGAGAAAAGAAGAACATCTCTCTCATCAAGTTAGCAAAAAAATTAGTGAGAAAAAGTATAAAAATAATAAAATAAGAAAGTGAAAATTATTTTCCCTTCTTTTCCTTTCACTTACAACATGGTGTTAAAGTCTAGAATTGTATACTAATAATACATCCCCTCATGGTTTGTCTCAAAACATGTGGAAAACTTTGTAAACAAGTTTGGTGTAAGGAAAAGAAGGGAGGGATATTTCTACATGAAAAAAAATATGATATTTTTACATAATCATTCTCACACGAATAGTAAATGAATCTCACATACATGCGAGAGACTTATGTGAAACTGTCATTTTTTCATGTGAAAATATCAGTTTCCTTAAATAATCTTTTATTACTTCCTCCATATTTATAAAAAAAATATTTACTAATTTTGGTCTTAGTTAATTTATGAAATCATAAAAATTTGATTTTGATTTCAATTTATCTTAATTTTTGAATAACAATTTCGTATTAATATTTTTCAAATAGTTAATAATATTTGTAACAATTACATTAATTAGAATAAAATAAAATTATCTATTGATTGTCCCAATGATTTCATGCTATTGTTACACGACGTGATTGTATCACCTTTTTTAGTTGTGCTGAAAACTTAGCCCAGTGGGCTCCCATCCCAATTGTCTTGTATTTTTTTGGACCTTGAGGGATCAAACAATCCCTTCCTTGGCCCAGCAAGTGGATGGAGCAGGACCGTTTTAAAGTTTCAAACTATTTAAGTAGAAGTATTTCATATAAATTTGTAGGCTGTTTATTTTTTATATATGATATTGCAATTATGATTGTTAATTTGAGAATATTTTGTTATTTTATATTATCATAAAAATAAATGATTTTTTTTTTGAATAAAAAATGTTTTTTTTTTTTTATGAAATGAAGGAAGTACTTTTAAAATCATAATATGTTTGTCTAACTCCGACTTTGTTCATTAAGCAAATAAAAATAATAATTAAACTTCATATATAAACTTGTTTACTAAACTAGTCGAAGCCTCAACTTAGTTGAAAAGGGTTCCCTTAGTTTTTCCTCTTCTTTATTTTTCTATTTTTTTAATAAAAAAATCTAGGTGCTAAATTTGAGCGTCAAACAACTTTACTAGATGACTTTTAATTTATATCGAATTATAATTGCAAAATTAATCAATATATGAAATTTGTAAGAATTATACAAGAACCAAATTATTATATATATTTTTAATAAAAAAATCACTAGTACTTATCCACGTAACTGACAATCAAAATTTAACATAAAGATTCGTAATATATATCATACTAGCAACAGTCCCGTGCCTCCGGTACTATGAACGGTGAGATCAATCCCAAACTTTTGACGGCCCAGATGATTTATTAAAATGAGCGAGAAATTCAAAATCATTTGTATTTTGTTAGATAGACTAGTTGTGTAAAATGCTCTAAAAGACTACATGTTGATGATTGGGATTTATTCCAAATTTTGAGCTACCAAATAATTTATTAAAATGGAAAGGAAATTCAAAATCAGTTATATTATATTATGTTAGATAAATTTTTTAATAGGTGTTGTTTGAAAAGAATGCCAAAAACAAAGTAGTAACATTTCGAGATCACACATTCAAAGGGATCCCTCCATTTCAAAACCTAACATTTGGGGGTACTAGATTTCATTGGAACAATTTTGTTGACAAAAAGTAATGTCATGGTCGTAATTTTAGTTATGTCTCACTATCATAATATACAGTTTTAGTACTAATTTGAAATTTATGTTCCTATCATAATTCATGACCCATGAATTTTATCATACTTCCAACACTTTCTAGATTATTTCACATTCAAAGGGATTCCTCCATTTCATACTTTGACATATAAAAATTAGGAATAATTTGTTCATTAATTCCCAAGCTACAACTATTTTTCATTGTTGGTATTTTAATTATATATTTTTTTACGTATTTCATCCTTAAATTTTATAATTTTTACAATATCAGTTCAACTTTACAAAAACAGAGTAATTAAAAGAGGCTAAACATGAAAAATAATCATAAATTGAGGACTAAACTTTAGATACAATTTAGGGACTAAATATGAAAATTTGCTATATTTTGAAGACTTAACCTAAAAAATATATATCATTTTGACCAGAACTAAACGTAAAAAACAATTATTATTTGGGGACGAACAAAAATGTCATTCCTAAAGACTAATATTTTTTTGTCACACCTCAGTCACACATCAATTAATGTGGAATATTTTGATGTGTATATATAGACTTAATTTGTTATTATTAATACGTTTTTAGGCGAGTCTATGGTGTGCTAAAATAACCCAATAAGATATTATTGAAAAAACACATTGAGTCTTATTATGCAATGATTTGAGTTTAGACATATTAATAATATAGAACATTTGTCTAGAATTGTGTCTGAATGAAAAAATATTATTTGATAATTAATTTTTTCAAAATATCTGAATAACAATATTTTACCATTTAACTCTCTGTCCATAATCTCTTTTTTTTTCATTCTCTCCTTTTCAAAACCAACAAGGCAACAATCACAGAGCAACTGTCCAAGAGCGAAAGAGAACACTGTAAACACTTCGTCCAAATCCCAATATACGCCGGAGCGACGACAATCCGTTAGGCAGGAGGACAAGGGTTTCTACATCGAGAAGTTAGAGAGAGAAATAATGGCGTCGTTGTCTAGCAGTGGGCTGACATTCAAGCTCCACCCACTAGTTATGGTAAACAACTAAACATATCGGATCAATACACTCGGGTCAAGTCTCAGTCTCAAGGCCCTTCCCCTCAAGTCAACGGCGACATCGCCGCCTTCTCCCTCGCCTTGGGTTTTCCGTTGCATGATCGGCGTGCAAAGAGGACGAACCGTTGAAATCTTCAACAACTTTGAGCTTCTCTACGATCAATCTACTCAATCACTCAACCGTGCTTTCCTCGAGAAGAAGTCAGAGCTATGTATTAGAGACAAAAGAAGGATTTTATAATATTGTTGATGTTATTTTTGTCCCAAAAAAACAAAAACTCGTTCATATGAGGCTCTACATGGTTTAGAATTATTTTTGAATTTTATCGATTGAGAAGTATTAAGAGGCATAAAAAAAATTACCAAACAAGTTTTATCTTTGACCGAATCAGAGGCACACCAATTAAGAGGTATTAAGACCTAATCAAACAGTCGGTTATGATTTGATTTGGACTTGGGATTTAATCTGAAATGTTGTGAAATTTGATACTATATACAAAAAGAAATAAAAAATAAATTCAAAATCTAAAGATTTAAAATTTCATTAATAATAAATTAGTGATTTTTTTCTATGATAAAGTGAAGTTGTGTTTGATTGTATCTTAATGCATCTCAACAGCTCACCTCTCAATGCATATTAACAATCCATATATTTATATTAAAAAGTTCTCTAAATAGTTTGAACTCATATTTAGAGAAGCTCTTAATAAAAAAAGTATTAAGATACTTGAAGGTGCAATCAAATAGAATCCTTTAAAAATTAAAAAATATGCCAACAAAATTACAAAAATTAAAACAATCTTAAAAGAGAGACGGAGCACGCATTTCAATTAAACGCAAGTACAACAGTCACATACCATTTATATACCCATAGCTTTTTTGCATTTTGACCCGCGAGACCAACTTGCTAACTTCTTTATTTCTGCCTTCTATAATAAGTGATATATTTAAATTGTTAAAACTTTTTTAAAATAAAAGAAAATTACTCTTAATTTGAAAATATAAATATTGCAGTGACATAATAGTGTTCAATCAACTAAAAATAATCATAATTTTGGAATAAATAAAAATAAAAATGTTTGTTCCGTTCTAATTTATAAGATCAAAAGTTAATTTTAAATTCAAAATTGATATTAATTCATGTAGTTTATGTTAATACAATTATGTATATCATAAATTACCTAAAAATACTATTATTTATTATTTTCAAAACATGAATAAATTATGTTAATTTTTGAGTTTAAGAATATTTGGAATTAACTTTTAAAAATTAATATTGATGTTATAATTGGGCATGGAGGAATATATCTATTTTGAGGGAGTATTAATATATCATACCTTTAATTTATATATGCTAAATTATTTTCTTTTGTTATTAAATTAATATATGGTAGTGTAGCTTGACCTCATAAAAGTCTTGGTCAATTATCATCGAGAAGGAATAGAATAATAAGAAGACAAACATCCAAACAATTATTCTAAAGGAATACTGTTAATTAAGTAATGATGTTGAAACCTAGCTATATGATTCTAAGTCTCTTCAAGATGCTACCTACTGATCTTCTTTTGGTACAAAATTCCAAATCCCATATATATTATAATCAAAATTTAAAAACCTCCCCAAAATATATACATACGACTCCATATATACATTAATTATATATAGGAGGACTGGAGGAGGAGATCTAGAGTAAAATTACAGAGAGAGAGAAAAAAAAGAAAGAAGAAGAAGATGGCGAATTGTAAGGGTCGAACAGTAGGGATTGCAATGGATTATTCAGTAACAAGCAAATTAGCGCTTAAATGGGCAATCAACAATCTGATTGAAGCTGGAGATTTGATCATTATTATGCATGTTCTTTCTTCTAAAGATGATCATCCCACCAACAAGCTGCTCTTTGAGGACACTGGATCACGTAAGACGTCTTTATATATACTAGAATATACATGGTAATTTTGTATATATATATATATATATATATGTAATCATATTCATTTGGTGACTTGATTTCAGCTTTGATACCCCTTTGAGGAGTTTAGAGAGATTGATGTGTCTAAGAAATATGGGCTGACACCTGATCTTGAGGTTCTTGATATCCTTGATACCGTTTCCAGGACCAAAGGAGTACGCAACTATATCTCTCTCTCTCTCTCTCTCTAATCATCCATATATAATATATATACTTGTTATAGATCAAAAATAGATATACATCATTTTTATTGTTCAATATAAAATAGATATACATCATTTTTATCGTTCAATATAAAATATAATCAATGACCGAGATTATAACTGAAAAATTGACGTCTGCTACTATTAGTATTGGATGACGGGGTATGTTCGCTATTAATAATAGCGGATGACATCTGCTACTATTAACATCCTCCTATCATCCGCGATTATTAGTAACAGACGTAATTTGTCTTCCGCTACTTAATAATTAGTAGTGGATGACGGGTTATGTTCGATATTAATAATAGCGGATGACATCTGCTACTATTAGCATCCTTCTGTCATCCGTTATTATTAGTAGCAGATGTAATTTATCTTCCAACGGACGTAAATTTTTTAATTCTAATATCAGTCATTGGTTCATAACAAGTAACTTACTATCAGGGGCGTATGGAGGTAGAGAGCAGCATAGACTCACTTCTTTTTTTTAGGTAAACTCAAGGGGCATAATAATAAAAAGCTTAAACTTGGTGAGGTAAAAGAAAAAAATCCATTATAATCTAATTCTTCAAAGTGTGTTTACAACTTACAGATTTAGAGAGGGACAATAACTCATAGACTTGAAAAAATTTAGTTAAAATCCGCCCTTGTTAATTTTTTTTTTATACTTACTACTATGAATCATTCCATATATATATATATATATATATATATATATATATATATATATATATATGGAAAAAAATATATATACGGTTACAGAAGATATATATATAGTCATTTATCATGACGATTTTTTGGACTATAGCGACGGGTTCACCCTTCGCTATTGCTATTCTGATCTATCCATCTTTATAGTTCAAAAACACCGTCGCCATAGATAACTATGTACTACACAGCTGTGTATGTACATTTAGCCCTATATATATGTGTGTGATATATAATATTCGCTATATCGTTCCACACACAAAAAAAAAAGTCATTTGATTCTGTTGATAGTTAATTAATTTGTACAAATTCTAAAATTCAAATTATAAGGTGAATTATTTAAAATAATAAAGCAACTAGGGATCCATATGCTCCAACCGACGACTTCCAGGCTTCCTAATATAGGCCTTGACCGCTTCAAACGAGCGCTTCATTTATAGTTAGTAATACTGCTTATGTATTTTACAATTATGAAATATATATAGAATCATCAAAATCAAACAAAATCGCATTACTTTTAAATTTTAGAATTAACAGATGGACTTTGTAAAAAATTAAATGGGATAGAATGGAGGGAATATATACCAAAATTATTAAAAACTAAATACTGATATATATATATATATATATATATATATATTTTGTTTATAGGTATAGGGGTAGAGATAAATATGTAAATAAATAAATTTAAGCGTGGCAAAAAAAAATTCATTCATATTCTAAATACAAGATGCATAAAATGTAGATTCATTCTACTTACATCTTCTAAATTGTATCTGAATATTTTTTATTTAAAATTTCTTTTTTAGTTTAGATTATGAATATTTATTGCAATTTGTAAACATTATTATGATTAGTTCAAATTTTTTTTTTATTTAACTTTAACAAAAAAATTAGTTAAAATCCGCCCTGTTGAAAAAAATTTCTAGATCCGCCCTGCTAATATATGAGATTAAATAAGATTATAAAATTAATTCACTGTATCAAATACATTATAAAAATATTACCAATTAAATTTATGGTAATAATATATATTATTTTATATACATACGAAATGCAGGCAAAGGTGGCCGCGAAGGTATACTGGGGGGATCCAAGGGAGAAGCTATGTGAAGCTGTGGAACATCACAAGCTAAATACTCTTGTTGTTGGAAGCAGAGGCCTGGGCGCCATTAAAAGGTACTCTTAGGGTGTTTGATAAAAATTGAATAAATTTGAATCTGAATGAAAAAAATTGTTTGATAATTGACATGTCTGAAACATCTGAATGAAAAAATTTATTATTTTACCCCTTCTAAAAAAATTTAAAATTGTTGTAAATTTATTTAATATTACTTAATATAATAGTTAATATTTTTTTTAATTTTTTAAATTTTTTAAACTTCATTCAGCTGCTTATTCAGCCATTCAGATCAAAAAAATATGACTAAATAACCATTCAAATTTCGCTTCTATCTTACCGATTCAAATGTATTCGCATCAAAACAAACGATCGACCGATTCAAAGAATTGATTCAACTTCATTCAAATTTCTAAACAAACACCCCCTTAGTCTCTTACTATTACTAACCTGGCTGCCTATTCACAAATACACTTATTATCCCTTTTTCTTTCAATAATAAAATACATAAACCGTATATATTTAGGATTTTAAAATGTAATTATTTTGGAAAGAATTAAATATGTTGGTGTAAGAAAATATTTATTTAAGAGTCCAATACATTAGATTTGATATTACATTTCTCTTGAGCTAGCATATATAATTGTAATTTTCTTTCTTATGGTTTTTTTATAATAACTTTTAAGTTGATTTTTTCTTCTTCTTCCTCGCTATAATTTTTATGTTATTTGACATGATTTTGAACTTATTATATCATGATATTTTGCCAATTCATGATATTGGATCATTATTACTATGAAGATCCGATACCAACTCATCAAATACTCAATTATTAATTTCTTCAAATCACAAAATACCCATTTCCCATGTTGTATCATGCATATATGGCAATTCTACATTATATACATATATATATATATATATATATATACTATATTTTAAGGGCTCACTCTTTTATTTTACATATCATACTCAATTTCTTTAATGATTTTGGATGGGACGGTTCGGTCATTGATATATATCGTAGAGCTAAACCGTCAGATTAGCTTTTTAATTCATAAACAACATATAGCGACGCATCAACTTATATAGACATATACCGAACCATCGCTTGGCTCATCGCTAAATAAAGATATCTGAAGATATGTAAGATCAAGGTAAGCTCTTGATCTTTCCGTGTGTGTGTATATATATATGCACGGTGTTGCTTGGCAGCGTAAGCAACTATGTGGTTCAAAATGCAACATGCCCAGGGACAGTTGTGAAGGGGACACCATTGTCGAAGCATCATTAGTTCTATCTTAATTCACGGCTTGATCGATTATTGTGTACACGAACCAAAAGAAGACTGGACCAGCTGGCAAACCATATTGGATATTAAAGTTTGTTTCATTATTTGTATTGTATTTTTCTTGGTGGTTGCTTAAATATATTTGCATGCGTGAATGTGATAACAATGAGCTTTTTATATTATTAGACCGGAGTAAATCCATATCTGATTCAAATTCAAATTAAATACGAGACTAATTTGAATTCAATTCTAAATATTTTACTACTCGTATCAACTTTCTTATTAATCTAGTTATATTCCTTTTTATTTTTTGGGTAGAGCGAGGATATTTATTATATATTCAGTTCTTCTATTTGTAAATTGTGATGTTTTTAATGAATAAAATTCTTAGTCCATCTTTTAAATTATTCTTCTCAAAAAAAAAATAATGAATTTAAAATTGTTCTTCTATTTGTAAAATATTCTAGTCTAGAAAATGGAAGTTAATTACTATTATATTATGCATAACGCAATTTAAACATCATGCATGTATCATAATTTGATAGTGGCCGGGTGCCAAAGTATTCTAATTAATGGCAAGTGATGTGGAGTAGAATCAAATTGCCATATTATAGTGAGTATTGACCATCTTCAGAAAGGGTCAAAATGCTAATTATTACACATGCCTTTCCTTTGAACTTTCTGGTGGAACTGGTCTACAATTAATTCGACATAAAATTTTTATAATATATAACCCCACTCTTTTTATTTACTGATTGTTAATTTTTAGAATTTATATTAAGAAAATAAATTTTATTGATTTTTAGCATCATTCATCCTTTTTAATATTTGTATGTACAATCTAAAAATAATACTACATGATAAGAAAATTTTGACATATTCTTCTTCTTTTTTTGTCCTTCATAACATGATAAAGTGCTCATCACAAAGCTCCGCTCAGTAAATATTTAGACAAAATATGTATATAACTTTCACACCAAAAAAGAAGAAAAAAAAAATAGAATACAAAATAATAATAATAATAAAATAATCATTAAAAAAACCAATGAGGGATATAGATGATCTTATCATTTGCTTGTTTTTATTCCTCTCCAAGTATTTCAAATTTTGATTTTTTTTTTTTTTATACTTTTAATAAATAAATTAATCATTTTTTGGAGCATTTGTCTAGAATCTTGACTAGTTTTGTTCCATCCCAAAATGAGAAAAAATTTAAAAAAAAATTTAAATATAAAGCACACGATGTTCTAAATTTCTTTTAATCATGAGTGAATAAAACATAGCCTTTTATTATATAAATTATATCCCAAATATATATTTCACAAATATGTCATCGAACAAGGTACAACAAAATTCTCACTCCAGAGCAGCAAACACTCTCTTATTTAAGGCAATGAAAACCCATATAATGGGGTAATCAGTCGCCCAAGCTTAATTGGAATAATACCAAACGATACCTCAATGTTCATTCAAATCATTCAACACACCCCCATAGTTTTCTTCCTGTCAGCAACAAACTTCCTCCATGCTATTGTAATATCCCTTTGCACCTCCTCGGCAGTTTTCTTCACAATCTTGCCGAGCTCAACATTCTCTTCAGTCGTCAACTTCTCTGCGACCTTGCCCGGGAGCGAATCGAGCTCGTGCAGTACCTTGACGATATCCGAGACAAGACGTTCTGCCAGCGTCCTGGAGAAGTCTTCTCGAATAACCACGCGAAGCACGGTTATGTGTTGTGCATCAGGGGGCATTGTGTAGGCTGGCACTATCCACCCGAAGCGTCTTAACAAGTCCGATACTTCAAACTCATTGTGGTAGCTATTGTCTTTGAGAGAGAACGCTACTAGTGGCACTCCATGGTCTTTCGATACAATGTTGAACCGGCCGGTTTTCTCCAATCCTTCTTTCAGTATATTTGCATTTTCTTGACAATTCTCCATTATATTTGTGTATCCCTGAAATCCAAAAACATTTCATATTTCTGCTTATCGATTTATTCATTTAGCAACCTCACGCACACTACACATACCAAATAATGCTTTTATAGTCACTAGAAACTCTAGATTCTTATAACATGGACTCAATCCCATAAATCTCAATACATTAGTCAAACCCAACACTGGACTACTAACATTTATCCAAGCCCAAATACACATTATGTTTGGCTTCTAGGGGCGTTCTCTTGCAACCTGCGCCAGTTTACCGACGAGTTGGGTAGCCGTTCGCTCACCGAGTAGGGAGACTCCTAACTACGTGACCATTGGTCGGGCATACAAAAGTATGAGCCAATCCTAATACTAAATAATACTTGTACGTACACTAAATTTGAGCAAGAAATTTATATACCCGCTAAGTTGACTCATTACAGCTAATTTGTGAACCTAATGTATAAGATTAAAATGCACTATAAAATTTATTTTTGGACTAACCTCACGTCCCAAGCGAATGAGTTGATAGTATTGAGCAATAATTTGACTAGAACCTGCAAGTGAACAACCATACCATAAATACATTGCAATTAATTTGATCATCACTCTCTCATACACATAAACATAACAAACCCTACATATATATTTGAAGTATTCTTATGAATGGATAAAAGGAGGGAGCCGGTATTTTCAACACTAGCTATTTTGCACTATTTCCGGTACAGATGATTAAATACCCATCGTGCTAGAAATATTAGTGGCCATTTTGCACCGGAAATATCCCTTCCATATAAATAAAACCAATATATATTTTATAATTGATTGATTACCTTTGGAGAAGTTGAGGGTGAAAGTGGGTTGATCAGCTCCAAGATAGTTAATGTGAAAGATAAGCTCGTCAGGCAAGTCCTCTTTGTTCCTCCAAATCACCCAACCAATTCCAGCATAAACAAGTCCATACTTGTGGCCGCTAACATTGATGCTCTTAACTAGTGGCAACCGAAAATCCCACTCAAGTTCTGGGTAAAGAAATGGTGCAATGAAGCCTCCGCTAGCTGCATCCACATGAATTGGTGTATCCCATCTACCAAAAAGCAAAAAACAACAAAAAATCCTGATTGAGTGATTCGAGTATAATATGAAACAATAAGTTAATTAGTTTACAATTAATCTTAATATCGAGGAGTACCCAGTTTCCTTGTTCTTCTTAACCAAGAGGTCATTTACACGCTTAACATCTTCGAATTCTCCATTAAGAGTGGAACCTAAGATGGCTGCGACGCAAATTGTGTTTTCATCCACCATCTCTACTGCTTTTTCAGGGTCCATAACATAGTATCCGTCTCTCAACTTCACTTCCTTCAACTCCACTTCAAAGTACCTTGCAAACTTCTCCCAACATACCTTCATATATAACATGGCAATGTAAGGATTAAGAAAGGATAGTTTTAGCTCAAAATCATGTATTTGACTGAAATGGTAGACTAAAAAATCATAGTGTTATGTCCATACTCCAATTATTGATTGGCCTCCTAAATACAAGTATCATTGAAACGTTAATTGTACTTGAAAATCTTAAATTGAATTAGGACAATTATTTTTATGCATATCCTTTATTCAATAGACTTCAACATTTTTACTTGTCCTTTTCAAATATTAGCTCATTCGCTGACGGTTTTTTTATAAATCAAAAATTTGAGTTGACGCAGCTATATCTTATCATTTCTTTTGTAAAAGTTAAAGGTATGTTCGGTTACTAGCATTTGCAGCAGTAGAGTTTAATGTGTTTGACCGACTATACAAAAATAGTGCAGTGTGTTTTAAACCCTGAACATTGCATTTGTGACTTAAAATAAGTTGTGTTTAGACAAACAACACTAAACGCTTCATAAGTTGGTAGATGAACAATTAAGCACGTCAAGTTTTGACAAATTAATCAGTAATCATTAATTGTTTGTTACCTGAACGTTGGCACCGGTGACAATGTTGGGTTTGTCAAAGGGTTTGCCAAGAGCTTTCATCTTGTTCTGCCATTTTCTCTTGAATGCTAACCCAGCCAGCATTATAGCCTCCGAAGACCCAACTGTTCCAACTCCAACTGCAGTCTCTACCTCTCCAAGTGGTGCATTAAACAGATGTGCTATCATGTTAACAGACCGATTCTGAATATATGCAAATATCCAAATTTAAACGATTCAGGGTGTTTTACTCAAAGCACAATATATAGATCAGAGTGGCACAACTCCAAGATAATGTTTATTTGTAATCTTCAAGTTAATTACCTTATTCATTTTTTTCCATCTAATTTTATCAAGTGAACCATGTTTTTGATGCATACTACCTCCTCCATCCAGAGAAGAGTAATTTTTATTAGACATAATTATTCTCTACGAATACTCGCATTTGCATAGGGCAAAGTGGCAAAATTCTACGTAATATCTACTATTAAAATTTAATATCACCAAAGAAATTATGTGCAATAGAAAAACATTTGTAAAGAAAAATCAACAAAAAGAATAATAATAAAAAACTCTTTATTCTGAACAGTCGGGTCTGCCACAACCTGCTGCTCTAGGAAAATTATACTCATATGTCATGTTTGTTTGTAAAAAATATATTTGAAATTGAATTATTTATCTTAATTTAATATTATTTTAGACAATTTAATCTTTTGACAATAAACTATTAGTCCCATAGAGTCATTTGATAACTTAAAATGTGGGAAACTATTAATCCCACATTCATTATGAGATTATATAATCCCTCTTAAAAAATGACAAAAAATAGTCCATTGGACTATTTAACGGACTATTAATCCGATAAAATAGTCTGAAATAATATTAAATTAAAATAAATAGTCCAATTCGAAATATATTTTTTGTAAACAACCGTAGCCCTATTGTTCATATTTGTACTCCAAATGCCCAAATAGAGTCAATATGAATTAATATAGACCATTCGGTTAAATGAGCAAATAATTTAACATACATAATCTTATAATAGTTAAACAAATTAAGATATTATCTTGATAAAAGACTTTTACAAATGAAAAAAACTTAAACATTGTGTAATTTATACTACAGTTATTAGAAACAAAACAAAAAATCTAAACAGAAAAAAGTAGTAAATGAAACTTTTTTTTAATAACAAAATAAAAAAAATAAAAATAGAAGGAGTCTCATTTACTTTAAGAAGGGAGAGAGAGAGAGAAATATAAGAGGGAAAGCAAAAGAAAAGAACAGAAAAGAGAAATCCCCCCAGCAGTGTGGCACGCTAGATTGCTAGTACCATTAATTTGACAAACTAGTAGGACCATATATACATATATACCAGTAACTAATATGATGTGACTTGATTGGAAACTATTTCTGACCATATACTAATAATATTATATCATATACCCTACCTACATTCAAGACTAGCCTTAAACAGTCCTTCTGCACCGACTGAATGACCATCGTCTAGCGATCGGTTCAACTTTTTTATTTTAATTTTTAAATAATATATATATACTTTTTTTAATTTGAATTTTTATAGGACAGTGATTTATATATAATCTAGGTACATTAAAAAAATAGTATTGTATAACCTATAAAAATAGTGTTGCACAGACTGTACAATACTATTTTTTATATATATCATTGAATTTTATAAAAATTTAAATTAAAAAAAATACTATACATTTTTTTAAAATCAAAACAAAAAAATAAAAATTTAGACCCACATGTCGTAATGGCCGGTCCCACTAGCATAACTGAGCCTAAAACATTGGATCCAAAAATATGCAGTAAATTATCCTTTTATTAGTGGGGAAAAGCAAAAGAAATGAAATACAATATTCTTTATTGGTTATTGAGTACCTAAATTTACGGCTCAATTTTAGCTACCAAATTACAAATCTAGAATAGATAATTAAAATATCCTACTAATGATGCCAAAATTTATTATTTTTCCAATATGGTACGCATGCATGAATTATTATTATGCGGTTATTCTGCTATATAATTTAGACTAACTTCATCCTTATTTTTATTTTTAATTTGGAATAAACATCTTCATCGTCTAATACTTATGACTTATGAGCTTATCTGGTTGCTCAATGAGTTAAACTTATAACCGTTGATATTGTTAGAATAAAAATGTTATTATTAAGGTAATAAGTATCGCTAAAATAATTATAAAAACATCGCTATATATTTTTGTTCTAACAACGTTATTATGACTTCATTTCTACGCCATCTGTTGTCCCAAAAAATAAAAAAAGAAGTCACAAATTTTTTAGTCTCAATATAAAATTATTGATTTATTACCAAAAGTAAATATATTATATAAGTGCAAAAAATTATAAATAAAATTGATTAATGGATTGAATTGGCAAAGTAAAGTGGTTGGAGAAGCTCAAAAAAATCAAGTGTACCATGGTATGAATGTGGAAAACACCACCATGAGGGTGACGGATGACACAATGAATTACATGGTCTTTAATTGGTGGGAATATGGCTACCCTTATTTATCCACACCTTATATATATTATCTCCGTCAGTCCATATTTTTCCCGAACGTTTCCAACCATCCATATATCTTTTTCGTGGTTTTCAACTTACCAAAAAATAAACTTCATGCTAACCGAATCTCTTTATTTATCATATCCTATCTTATGAAATAAAGAATTAAGTAGAAATGAACTCAAATAATAAATTCGGTTATCATGAATTTAATTTTATAATAAATTGGTCAATCGATTAATATATATAGTACTCTAACAAGTAGTGATCACCTCCCGCTTACTTATATGTCAATTGATCAAAGTTAACTTTATACTAACCACTCTCATATAGTACTAACACGCATTGATCACATATCTGACCAAAGTTAACTTCATACTAACTAATATCGTACTTATGACTTGCCTGTAGCTCGGTGGTGACAGGATACTCGTCCATGTCAACGTAGTTTTTGTTAACGGAGGCCATGATGAGTTTATCACACTCCGGTTCCATCCATGTGGTGACGAAGGAGGCCAAGTTCAGCCTCGGATTCCCGTCTAACATTAGCTCATCGTTAATTATTTGGTATGCCGCTTCTTTTGGTATCGAATTTTCCCCCATCTTAAACCTGCACACCACATGTACATATATATTTTCCTGCCTTGTTTACTACTACTTTACTAATTAATTTGTTAATTGCGTACGTACGTACCTGGGAAGGCTGGCCCGAACATATCGTGAACCGAAGGTCGAGCTGATGGAGACATCGCTCTGCGACACAGTCTTGGATAGAACCATGCTGCTGTTGATGATCTGATCAGATCTGAGAGAGGTTTTGGACAGAGAGTGGGACTGTTTTTGGTTTCTTCACGGAGGAGGGAGAGACAAAGGGACTTATTTATAAAAACTAAGGAGGGAGAGTGGGTTCCTTTTATGGATTTTTGTAGAGATGTATACTACCCTACCGCTCAATTAATTTGTCGGCCGAACAGAATGTACATTCCTTAATTACTACTACTCCTCGCATCGTCTTAATAATTACTCCTAGAATATTTTGCTTGATTTTTCTTGAATAAACTTAATCAAGACGTTAAACCATTTCAATACAAAAATAATTAAGGTCCACAAAATTAGTTCATTTCTAACTAAAACAAAGTGATACAACTAATAAGATCACATTATGTTACATTTAAATTGCAAGACATGAATGAAGGTAAGAATAGAACGACTCATTTCTATATATAATAAAAAAAAGGAATTGTTAAATCCACAACAGAAATTGTTATTTCCACAACAAAAGTGTTGTTATGGATCCTATGGCGACGGTTTTCACCGTCGCTATACATCTATAGCGACACTTTGTTGTGAAAATAACAAAAAGAGTTGTGGATTTAACAATTACCTAAAAAAAATTATATTTTGTTGTTTGATTGAAATAAAATGAACTATTCTTTCTAAATTTGTGAATTTTATTATTTACTCGTGCTATATAATGAATCATTCTAGCTGAAAGGTAAGTACAGTACTATAGAATTGTGAGGTGTATTGGGGTTATGCATAATTCAAAAGTAAAAAAGGAAGCAACTTCAGCTTCCTTTACGGTATATGCTTTATGTTATAAAATCTTATCAAAGTATAGAAATATACTCTTATAATTGCTGCATAAATTTAGACAAAATAAGTAAGAGAGAAAGAGAGAGAAATTCTTCAGAGAGAATTCTCATACATTTTCATTCAACATTCATCCCTTTATATAGGGAAGGAAAAGGAGTCATAAACAGAAGGGAAAAATGAAAAGGGAGAGTCACGGGTGAAGAAAGAGGAAAAGGAGGGGAGGATGTCACGAAAGATTCTCTCACATTCAGTTTCCTACTGAGTAGGTAATCTAATTCATAACACTTCCTCTGATTTTCTACGATGAAGATTATGCCTCATTAAAAACCTCATTAAAAAATCCAAATTGGGAAAAATTTAACGAAAGGAAAAAGAGTACATATCTTTTATATAACTATCTTTTAATTGACTGCCTCGTTAAAATCTTGTCAGGAAAAACCCATTGGGATAAAAATCGTGACTAAGGAAAAAGAGTACATTCTTCCCCTCAAAAGGAATTCATTACTCCTTGATGAAATGTTGTCATAAGTCTTTCAGTCGACACATTCCGATCATTTTCTGAAGTTTTGCAAACGTTGCATTTGATAGCAACTTTGTGAATAAGTCGACTAGATTATCACATGATCGAATTTGATGCACATCTATATCACCCTTCTTTTGTAGCTCACTTGTAAAGAAGAATTTGGGTAAAATGTGCTTTGTTCTATCTCCCTTGATAGGGGTGAGCATGTTGCGGTTTGAAGTCTAAACCGCACCCGAAACCGCTTAGGTGCGGTTTGAAAAATTCAAAACCGTACACGAATGATTGGTGCGGTTTGATTTTAAAGTGTACGGTGCAGTTTTAATTGGTGCGATTTCGGTTCCAAAACCAATTGAAACAACAAAAAAATCTATGGCTTCAATAAAATTTAACATAGAACTTGCATTGAACAATTAACTTAGTGACAAAGTCGACAATGAGAATTATATCAAGCATAGAACCAAAGTCCTTTCTGTCTAACATGTCAAATTCACCATCAAATCATAGAACAGTGAGACACGTAAAATATTTTTAGTTTATAATAAAGGAATGATGCTTTAAAACTAAAACATACACTATATAAAATAACGGAGATCATATATTCGATAACAAGCAAGAAGATTTATCTAGTTCTCCAAAAATTAAAAGTATATACTAGAGATATAATGAAATTCTATCTTATATATTGCATGGAGGACTTATAGAATATAATCATAACTATACCTAATTTAAAAAATAATATATTAGACTATTATTATTATAGTATTGACCTTAACCAATGCATCAAGTGCTCGAACCAATGAATTTGTGTGAGACCCCATATTTTATCAATAAAGATTTAAATTTTGTCGAAATAATTTTTAATATTATGGTGTGAATTTGAGATAATATTATAGTTGTGGGTAGTATTTATAAATTTTGTAAAGTATGCAAGTTGTTATAAAAAATATTCGTTTGGTTGGGAATATTCTTTTTGTTAGGGAATATTCGCATAACTACTCAATCATTAGTGGACCCCACAATGTAATTATTATTCGGATTGAGAAAAAGACAAAATTATCTTTCTATAAAAAATAAATAGCGGAGAGGTGTTACCGTTAAAACCGTTGAACTACCCATTAGTAAAAGTACAAGAATACGCCGTAGTTGTATAGTAGCACACGATATTGATTATTGATCCTTACGTGAGAAATCACTCAACTATGCTCAATTATTGCTATAGAATTCTTCCGATCATATCTCTTATATTATCGATTCAATTATTGTCAAAGATCATCCGTATAATATGTTATAGTATTAAATCAATAATTGAGACGACAAGTTATAAATGATTAATAATTGTTGAAAGATTAAATATGTGTTGATTAAAAATAAAATGATTTGTGGTAATATTTATTCAATCCTTGATGTATATAAAGAGTTTGTTATGAGACATTTGTGGTAAGTTTGATTATTTTATGGGGGGCCCATATGTCATCATCTAAGAGTCTCTTCGTCAATAGTAATTACTTTCGTCAATAGTAATTACCTTTGTGAATAGTAATTATCTTCGTCAATAGTAATTACCTTCGTCAATAGTAATTACCTTTGTGAATAGTAATTACCTTCGTCAATAGTAATTACCTTTACAGGCGTCGAACCACTTGTCGTTTCACATTACAGGCGTCGAACCACTTGTCGTTTCACATTACAGGCGTCGAACCACTTGTCGTTTCACATTACAGGCGTCGAACCACTTGTCGTTTCACATTACAGGCGTCAAACCACTTTTCTTTTTACATTACCAGTCGTCAAGCCACTTGCCTTTTCAAATGGCAGGTGCTAAGCTAGAAATCTTATATAAATAGAGGCCTAGTTGTGACGCCCCCAAAATAGGTATACATCACCCATTCTGAGTTGTCAATACATGGTACAGAAACAACTACAACTTTATTATTACAACAGTAAAACTGTGAGTTTAAATACAAATATTATCTTCTAGACAATATCTATACTCAAATAAATCCTCATCACATTTATTGATACATTATTTTACAAAAATAGTGAGGACTACTAAACAACTCTCTCTAGAACCTTCATTCCATACCCCGACTGCACTGCTTATATTCTCGCCTCTTGAGAAAAATGGAACAAAAAGGAAAAGGGTGAGCTCAACTAGCTCAAGAAAGAATATTATGACTAAGATAATATACAACAAAATACCGTTAGTCTTCAATGGAGAAAAATCTAATAGAATACAATAGACAACAAATTTTAAATCAATATTCGCAATGAAATAATAATTCATTAGAAGAGTTAAGTAGAGAATGCAAACTACTATCTTCCATGTATGAATTTAAAAGTTCATAAATCATCTTTTATCCCCGAAACATCAATCAATATATATGGAATCACATATTCATCTTTGCACTCACGGGCCAAAGATATTCATCATTGGTCATGTTCATCTAAACACTGCTCATTTTTGACTACTACTACCAAAGATATTCTTTGAAATCATTCATCTTTGCCACAGCCAAAGATATTCAATAATATCATCATTTAAGACCGAGGATGATGAAAATATTTTTAAAGAAACGAATCCAATTGAAACAAAATGACAAGGATTAAGGATTAAGGATTCGTACTTTGTTTTATCCATGTCCAAAAATACCTCAAAATAATCATAGTGGTGTAAAATTCAAGAATAATCAAAACATGGATACAATCAAAGCTAGTATCCGAATAGATATTTTGGACAAAAAGAAGAAATTTTATTTTTAAATTGAATAGTCACAGTATCGTGAATAGTAACTCCGGCACCAAAAGATAGAAATTCCACAAAAACATCTTCACGCTTCATAAATAGTACTTTCGTGAATAAGAACTTCGTGAATAAGAACTCATGAATAAGAACTTCGTGAATAAGAACTCATAAATAAGTAACTCATGAATAAGTAACCCCGACATGAAAAAGTTCCAAATTTGATAAAAAGTTTTAACCAATATTTCAAAGATAATGATATTGAAGAAATAATATCATTTGAGAAGAAAATAACATCCCTTACCTCGAAAAGATCAAGATTTCTAAATTGAAACACCGGATATAGGCTATGACTTGGACTTGCACCGTATAGCAATACTCAAAGTATACTCAAAATACTCACAAGAATACGCTCGATAATATAGAGAGAGAAAACTTCAGTTTCTGGTGTGATTTTCAATTCTAACCCAAGACCCTATTTATGTAAAAACGCTTAGAACACCAAAGTTAGAAAATTTAATAAATTAATAATATTATTTTTTCAAATTTCCTACGCCCACTAATTTGGTCCAAGACATCAGCCACCATGTGACAAAACATTAAAAACGTTTTTCTTAATTTAAATAATTAAAACTTCCAAAAATCAATTATTTCGGAGCTTCTGAACTTTAATAATTCATAATAAATAGCCCTTTCATCAGAAAATTGAATCTCATGAGTTTTTATAGGAAATTCAATTTCTACAACTTTGCGAAGAAAGTTTTCCGAATTCCAAATAGAAATTGACCGAAATCCACAAACTGGGGATTTTATGCTATAATCAAATTTCAGTCAATAAATGGGGTCCACCGACATGTTTAACATGTTTTAAACATTTATTGCAACAAAAATACTCTTCCTCCTCAGATATACTCATATATCCCACATTCGTTGTAAAAATATCACCATTATTATATTATTAAAATATAATAATATATTTAAATGAATTATTTTATCGGAAAAAGATAAAATTTCAATTTTCAACAATTGTCACATTAAAAAAATTTTTCCATCTATATCCACATAAAATTAATATTTTCCTCATCATATGAATCAATAATTAATTATTCACAAATAATATTCTGTAATCACAATATCGACAACCGTAAGTTCCCAAGAAAGAGGGCTTTCCAATAAGAATTTCTCCTTATTGGGCGCAATGCAATTAGGTGACCAAACCTCTCCTGTAGGCGTAACTTTCTAGACATTGCCAATAATGTTATCTAATAATATTATTCAGATAATATGAATTATTGCTTCGATAATGAAAAAAATATGTGTAATTACATTATTATCAAAAAAACAAGTAACCATATAAAATATCAACGCAAAGAATTATTAACTCAATAAAAATATCGAGCATTAATTATCGTAACCATTATTGAGTAGTGCCTTCACGTAGTTAATCAATAATCGTGCAATCTGGTAATGCTTCTTGTGTTTTAACCAATTTAGTATTTTAAAAGATTAATCGGTGAATAACTATAGAATTATTTTTAACCAACTTATATTTGTCGTTTTTCTTCATCCAATCGCTTCTAGTTATGGGCCCACACGGTCGGTCTACTGTCGTCAATATTTAATATTCCCCAACAAAGCTTATCTCCATCTCTATTATTCATACGATATATTCCACGCACCAAACGAATATTCCCTGACAACAATGAATATTTTATAACCACTTGCTTATTTTGAAATATTTCATGTATTTTATCCCTAACTATCCACATTAATCACATCAACCCTTACTATTTCAAAATAATAAATAGAGAAAATTAAATTTCATTAATAATAAGTTGGGGTCTTACACTAGTGCTTCATTATTTTTCATTTAATTCCTTTGAAACTACAGAGAAAAATATAGAGAAAGAAGAAAAGTATTCGCTACTTCACCGCCAATATTCGATTCTTCTAAGGTAGGGAATATTATTTGTTGTACCTGTAAGGGTGTTATTCTTTCTTATTCATGAAGAGAACTGTTGTTATTCCATCGCTTATTATTACATTGGAATAACTCAGTATATCGCTGGTTTACCCTATACTTGGTGACATTCTTCTATTATTACATTGGAACATCCATCATGTGTTTTACACAGGACGGGTTCCGTCTATATTATTATTCTGTTGGAACATCCTCGCTCATGTGTTTACACGGACTGGTTAAATCTTTATTATTCTGTTGGAATATCCTATCTCATTGTGTTTTACACCGGATCCGGTTCCATCTTTATTATTACGTTGGAATATCCTGCATGCATTTTACAGGACCTGGTTCCGTTATTTATTATTCTGCTGAATAACCCGCATGCGGCTCATCGCATTTGCACGGTGATTTCTTTTGTTATTTCATTCTTTATTATACCCGGTTGGTTAAAACTTTGACTTCTATACTCCATGAAATTAGTGGAATATCCTCGATATTGCGTTTCATCCAAAGATCTTTCATGGAAATATTCTTCCGATCATTCTTGAATTTTACTCTACAAAAGCAAGATCATTTTGACAATTTGACGTTAAAATTCTCGGATAAAATAATTCTTGAACTTATTTTATTGAATTATTATGTCATTGTCATCATCCTCATGTTATATTATGTTATCTTCACTTTACGTGTATAGATGAACTTAGTATGATTATGGCACAGGATCATTCTAAGATAATCATGGCTTGTTATAAATGATGTGATAAAAGTCCTCGTATTGGCCCGTGAATGTAATGCGTTGATGGATAGTTTTGGAATGATTATGACCGAGGGGTGATTCGGTATAGATAGTCACGACCATTGATAATTTGATGAATATCCTGGCCAGAAAGTAAGGGTGATTCGATGATGTGGATTATTTATTAAAGTCGAGTCTCAATTTATAATGATGATGAAAAACCTTTTAAAACCTAAAAGATAGTAGACTTTATTCTCTACTTGACTCTTTTAATGGATTGCTTATTCACTGCAGCTTAAACTTGTTGTCTATTGTATTTTATCGCTTAAACCTTTCAAGGCTAATGATAAATTATTCGCATTATCTTAGTCATAATATTTCTTCTTTGGGCTAGTTGAGCTCACCTTTTCTTTCATTGTTCTCTTCGGAAATGAGAACATAGTTGGGACGAGTCAGAACGGAGTAATTGTCAGAGGATAGTGTTAGTAGTCCTCACTATTCCGTGAAATAGTGTGATAATAGTAGTAATGAGGACTCCTTTTGAGTTTGTATAATATCTAGTAGAGATAATATTTGTATTCAAACTCACGATTTTATGTCAGATTGTACATATTACGCTTATATTAGTAAGTTGTATTTGAATTTATGTACCATGTGAAGTGGCGACCCAAGATGGGTGACGTATACCCAATTTTGGGGCGCCACGGTTGGTATCGAGCTTAGGATATGATCCCAGCTAAGATGTGAGAATAGTACTAGGAGGGGAGAGACGGGAATTACTTCGCTTAGTATGACCTACCTACCTAAATTTATTTGGTATTTAATTGGTCGGTCGAGTATAGGATAATATTTGATATATTAATTAACCCTTTTGCTTGCCACAATTCCTTTCGTGTAATAAGAGTGTAGCTAGGTTGAGCGGGGTAACAAAGTGGAATAGAACTAGTGGTCATTATTTAGTAGTTATATTTGGTGAATCAACTAGGGTGAGGCTAACCCAACATTGGAAGAGTGTTTTGCCACTATCATACAAGATGTCTAATGACATACAACCTCGTGTCATCATAAAGACATGGTTGTCTTTCATCCACTTGCCGAGTATATTTACGAAAGCACTACCTATATGATCTTGGTGTTTGTTTGAAGTATAATTCTCAATTTGAGACATTGGAGATAATGATAAATCAGAGAAGACTCACCATTGGGAAGAATATGATAGTAATCTTCTCATTTTTCTTTGGGGTCTATTGGGTAAACCAAGGATAATTCGTGGGCCATATGATATCTATTATAACCTAGAAGCATGGCCTCCCATGTACGAAGGTTTTCTTGAGCACTTCCCAAAGATTATAATTTCTAAAAATTTTGACTATACATTTATGTAAGGTGTCATTGTGACGACGCTTATCCAAAGTTGGGATGAAAGTCACAATTGGTATCAATGTAACGTCTTATCCAAGTCTTGGATAAGAGTAGCGATTTTGAATGATATTTTTATCATTAATAAAATTTCTTGATGTATTCTTGAAGATTTCTAGCCTACCCTAGAGCGTGAAATCGAATTTTGTATTGATTCCAAGATAAAACCCATTTCTTAAACCCTCAAATATTTCTTCAACTAAAAGGATCTGTTTACGTGGATTATGATGAAAGTCATAATAAAAGTATAGAACTGATGAAAATCATGGGTATATGAAGTATTAGTAAGTTTTAAAATGAGTTATGTTGGTTAGTATGTGAAAACATTAAAGTTTCTTAGAAATCACAAAGAGTTGAAAATCATATTTTGGTGAAAAATGTAACATGAAATTCAATTGACCATATCTCCTATTATATTTTGAATTTTTGAGTGTGGTCAAGTCCTAGAGTTAGATCTATGAGTTACCTAACTAATACAAGTGGAATTACTGGAAAAGGTGTTGTAGATTTTTGTGTGGACTGATTTTAGCAAAGGAGTGCAAAGCTGCAAAAACCGAAAAAGCTGCTGCCATGATTTTAGACGGGCTGTTTCGGCCACTTAAATTATGAGAAAAATTCTGACCTTTTGGGACATGAAGGTATATGGTATAAAGTACCTCCTGTCCAAAAATGAGCTCATTTCGACTTAAAATGAGCAAGTTATGACTATTTCAATATTTAGGTTTTTTCCGATTTAAAAATGCTATAACTTAGGAGTTCTATAACTCAGATGACCATGAAATTTAAACTGAAGCTCACGTTAACATGTGTAAGGTCCTGCCAAGATTTGGGAATTTTTGGAGTTAAACTTGAGGTAGCTAATTTCTTAAGGAATTAATTAGAAATTGATTTTTGAAAAATAGTAAATGAATTTAAAAATTTCGAGAAAAATATATTTTCATTATGGGACTATATTATGCTAAATCCCAGAAAAGAAATATTTTTGGGACTGATTTGGTATTTTCATAAAAATAGTTTAGTTATTCTGAACAAATGAGTTAAATATGTTATGTGAAGTAACAAAGTTGAAAATAGGATTTTATGGCTAGAGAATCCTATATAGAATATATGCATATTTTTTTGATGAGGGATTTGATAATTGGTGATGATATCTTATGAGTATGGAATTTTTGAATGATTAAATGCATTATATGGTAAAGCGTAACCAATTGAGATAAATTATTTATAAATTTAAGAAGTGATTAAAATATTGTTATAATATTAATGATATTAGATTATGAGATTATTAAGTGATTGATAACATGGGGATATTCTTGAATCTCGGATAAATTATATTATAAATGTTTAATATTTATCCTTTATCTCATTATATTGATTCTTTATATCATTATCCTCGTGTTTATATTATGTTGAAAGTCATCGTGGCCTCCTGTAGTGCATAGATGGACTTGGTATGATTATGACCGAGAGATTGTTCGCAGATAATCATAACCGTAATTGAAAAACACGATTATCTTTTTTAGCAGTAGTGCATGGATAATTTGTGGTCGTGATCTTAATGAATACACGATTATCTTTGGCCGTAGTGCATGGATAATTTGTGGTCGGATATCTAATGAATACACGATTATCTTTTGGTCAGTAGTGTATGGATAATTCGTGGTCGTGATACTAATGAATATCCTTGGCACGTGTAGTGCGGTGGATGATTCGATGATATGGATTAATTATTGGTGAGTCTCAAAGAATGAAATATTAATTCATGGATGTGGTAAAAGTCATCTTTGGTCAGAAGTGCATTGATAGACTTGGTATGATTATGACCAAGGATTATTCGGTATAATCATGATCAGATTGAAAAACACGAATATCCTGGCCAATTGGTGCATGGATAATTCGTGGTCGTGATACTATTATTAATGCCGTCAAAGATTATTGGTTTTATGAGTTGTATATCTTTGGCTGTGAAGTGCAAAGATGAATTGTGAATAAATATCTTTGGCGGATTGCAAAGATGAATTTAATGTTTTTAAACGATAAAGGTATTCAAGGTATCCTCACCTCTTTATCATACCAGTATCGCACCTAATTTCGAGGGCTTAAATTCCATAAAGAGGGAGATTGTGAGACCCCATATTTTATCAATAAAGATTTAAATTTTGTCAAAATAATTTTTAATATTATGGTGTGAATTTGAGATAATATTATAGTTGTGGGTAGTATTTATAAATTTTGCAAAGTATGCAAGTTGTTATAAAATATTCGTTTGGTTGGGAATATTCTTTTTGTTAGGAATATTCATATAACTACTCAATCATTGGTGGACCCCACAATGTAATTATTATTGGATTGAGAAAACGACAAAATTATCTTTCTATAAAAAATAACGGCAGAGGTGTTACTGTTAAAACCTGTTGAACTACCCGGTAGTAAAGAAATACGATGAATACGCCGTAGTTGATAAGAAGACACGATATTGATTATTGATCCTTACGTGAGAAATCACCAAATTATGCTCAATTATTGCTATAGTAATTCGTGATCATATCTCTTATATTATTGATTCAATTATTGTCACAAGATTATCTCGTATAATATGTTATAGTATTAAATCAATAATTGAGACTTTAAGTTATAAATGATTAATAATTGTTGAAAGATTAAATATGTGTTGATTAAAAATAAAATGATTTGTGGTAATATTTATTCAATCCTTGATGTATATAAAGAGTCTGTTATGAGACATTTGTGGTAAGTTTGATTATTTTATGGGGGCCCATATTTCATCATCTAAGAGTCTCTTCATCGATAAGTAATTACTTTCGTCAATAGTAATTACCTTTGTGAATAGTAATTATCTTCGTCAATAGTAATTACTTTCGTCAATAGTAATTACCTTTGTGAATAGTAATTATCTTCGTCAATAGTAATTACCTTCGTCAATAGTAATTACCTTTGTGAATAGTAATTACCTTCGTCAATAGTAATTACCTTTACCAGGCGTCGAACCACTTGTCGTTTCACATTATAAGGCGCCGAACCAACGTCGTTTCACATTACAGGCGTCGAACCACTTGTCGTTTCACATTACAGGCGTCGAACCACTTGTCGTTTCACATTACAGGCGTCAAACCACTTTTCTTTTTACATTACCGATCGTAATCAAGCCACTCGCTTTTTCACATGGCAAAGTCTTAAGCTAGAAATCTTCTATAAATAGAGGCCTAGTGCTTCATTATTTTCACGAATTCATTGAAACTCCCCAGAGAGAAACTATAGAGAGAAAGAAGAAAAGTATTTCGCTACTTCACCTTTCGCCAATATTCAGTTCTTCTAAGGTAGGAATATTATTTGTTGTACCAAGTAAGGGGTGTTATTCTTCTTATTCACGAAGAGAACTGTTGTTATTCCATTGCTTATTATTACATTTGGAATAACTCGTATAACATGATTTACCCTATACTTGGTGACATTCTTCATTATTCATTGGAACATCCCATCGTGTGTTTTACACTAGACCGGTTCCGCTTCTTTATTATTATTCATTGGAACATCACATGCATGTGTTTTACAGAAACCTGGTTCCGTCTTTATCATTCTGTTGGAATATCATCATATCTCGTGTGTTTTACAACCGGATCTGGTTCCATCTTTATTATTCATTGGAATATCTCGTCTGCATGCTTTTACTATTTTGGACTGTTCCGTTATTTATTATTACATTGGAATAACCTCGCCTGTGATTCATCGCATGCATGGTGATTTCTTTTGTTATTTCATTCTTTATTATACCCAATAAGTTAAAATTTTGACTTCTATACTCCATGAAATTAGTGGAATATCCTCGATATTTGCGTTTCATCCAAAGATATCTTTCATGGAAATATTCTTCCGATCATTCTTGAATTTTACTCTACAAAACAAAGATCATTTTGACAATTTGGGACGTTAAAATTCTCGGATAAAATAATTCTTGAACTTGTTTTATTGAATTATTATGTCATTGTCATCATCCTCATGTTATATTATGTTATCTTGAACTTTACGTGTATAGATGAACTTAGTATGATTATGACTGAGGATCATTCGGTATAATCATGGCTTGTTATAAATGATGTGATAAAAGTCCTCGATTGGCACAATGTAATGCGATGATGGATAGTTTTTGGTATGATTATGACCAGGGGGTGATTAGGTATAGTCATGACCATTGATAATTTGATGAATATCCTTGGTCAGTAGTCGAGGGTGATGATTCGATGATGTGGATTATTTATTAAAGTGAGTCTCAAATATAATAATTGATGAAAACCTTTTAAAACCTAAAAGATAGTAGACTTTATTCTCTACTTGACTCTTTTAATGGATTGTTTATTCATTGCAGATTAAACTTGTTGTCTATTGTATTTTATCGGTTTAACACCATTTGAAGGCTAATGATAAATTATTTCGCATTATCTTAGTCATAATATTTCTTCTTTGGGCTAGTTGAGCTCACCCTTTCTTTCATTGTTCTCTTCAGAAATGAGAACATAACCGGGAGAGCCTGTGGAAGCGGAGTAATGGTCCGAGAGGATAACATTAGTAGTCCTCACTATTCCGTGAAATAGTGTGATAATAGTAGTAATGAGGACTCCTTTTGAGTTTGTATAATATCTAGTAGACAATATTTGTATTCAAACTCACGATTTATGTCGTATTGCATACCATATGCAGTTATATTAGTAAGTTGTATTTGAATTTATGTACCATGTAAGTGGCGACCCAAGATGGGTGACGTATATCTAATTTTGGGGGCGTCACAATTTGACCCCTCAGCTATAAGCCCCTCCAATAACGCATCAAACAAATTCTAAATTCCAAAACCCAATTGTTTAATTTTTGACTGTATAACCTCTAACAATCTTCTTTCAATTGGTAAAAAAATGATAATGCAAGACTGAGATTTTCTCTGAGCGTGTTCAAGTGAAAAGTAACTTTAGAATTTGTCAGAAATAATACATACATACACACATATGGTGCGGTTTCGATTTTATGCGTGCGATTTTGACTAGTAACCAAACCGGAACCGTAAATTTGGTTATTCAACCCACCTAAAACCGCCACATACGCCAGAACCGTTGGTGTGGTTTTAATTGGTGTGGTTCGTGCGGTTTTTGGTGCGATTTCGGTTCTAATTTGGTTACTTGCTCAGTCCTATCCCTTGATATCCCTCCTCTAAGTTGAGCAATGCATGCAGCGTTATCCTCATATAGAATTATAGGAATGTTTTTTATTGATGGTAATCCACATGATTTTTGAATATGCTGAATAATTGATCTCAACTAAACACATTCTCTGCTTGATTCATGTATAGCGAGAATCTCTGAGTGATTTGAAGATGTAGCTGTCATGGTTTTCTTTGTAGATTTCCAGGATATAACCGTGTCACAATATGTAAATACATAACCTGTTTGTGATCTTCCATTGTGTGGATCTGATAAATATCCTGCATCGGCATATCCAACCAATCGTAATATTGAATCTCTTGGATAAAATAAACCAAGATCTATACTTCCACGGAGGTATCTCAAAATGTGTTTGATCATACCCCAATGTCTCTTAGTCGGAGAAGAATTGTATCTTGCTAATAAGTTGAATACAAAAAAGTAATATCAGTCGCGCATACAGTTGTGAAGATACATAAGAGCACCTATCAGCACTTAGGTATGAAACTTGTGTCCAAGAACTTTTTCCATTTCACTTGGGCATGGAACTTGAGTTCAAGAACTTCTTTCCCCACTTTCAGAGGTAAGAAATGGATCTTTATCAACTTCTAAAGATCGAACAACCTTCAGGGTAGTCAAAGGATGAGATTTATCCATATAAAATGAGTGAGAATCTTTTTCGCATATGTGGATTGATGAACAAAAATTTCAGATGCTAAATGCTCCACTTGTATTCCCAAATAAATTTTGTCTTTCTAAGATCTTTTATTTCAAATTCATCTTTTAGATAAAGTAGTTCTTGTGAGTTCTTGAGAGTACCTACAAAATTCAAATCATCCACATATACAACAATGATGGGAAATCCACTTGTGATTTCTTAATAATAACACACATGTGTATTATACATGATCATTTATATATCCATCTTTTATTAAATAATCACTTACTACGATTATACCACATATATATTACGGATACTATTTCAATCCATATAATGGCGTTGAAACTAGATTGAATATATGTTCTTTGGGCCTTGTGATTGACCATTTTTAATCCTTCAAGGATTCGTATAAATCTCACTTCAAGTCACTGAGAACAACCAAGTCGGGTAATCTAAAATACGTGAGTCATATATGTTATACTTATATAAGTTGAGTATATGTCACAAATTTTGAACCCACTAAAAATTCACTCAATGATTTGTTGTGAATTTTAAGAGGTGTCTGATTCGGAAATTGGGGTGGTTATAATTGGATTTTGGTGGAAAATTCTAGAATTGAAGTGGCCCCACTGTGGTTGGTGAAAACAAAATGTGGGTTTTTATTTCAAATGTGGTGGGTAGTAAATAGTAGCAGTAGTAAATGCTCTGGCCTAACATTTTCCTATAAACAGAGGGGCTGCTTATTCCCGTAAAAACAAAATATTGAGCGATTTTGTGAGTATTTAGATACTGAGAGAGTCATTTGTCAAGATAAAGTTTCATTCAAAGATCACTTCCGACCTTTCCTTCCGGCAATCGATTCTTTGAGGTGAGGATATTTCAAATGATATTAAATATTATCTACCGAATATTGGTTGGTACTTTTTATCAAATTTGGGAAGATAAGTTACTATTAGTTATTATTCATGAGTTACTATTCATCAGTTCTATTCACGAGTACTATCTCGGTTATGAGTTCTTTTTGTGGAATTTCTATCTTTTGTGTTTGAGAGTATACTTGCGACTATTCACGTGATACTGAACGATCATCAAGACTATTCAAATGTAACATCTATTCTGGATACTAGCACATGCTTTTGATATTCTCAATTTTAACTTCACTATGATTATTTATGAAGTATTTTGATTGATGGGAATCCATAATATCATTTTGTTTAATCGATTCGCTTCTTTAGAAGTATTTTTCATCATTTTTAAATGATGATAAAAACAGTGCAAAGATGAATGATTTTCTCGGAAGAATATCTTTGCCTTTCGAAAGTAAGATGAACGATCATTAGAAATGAATACGATCGACCGATGAATATCCTTTATCAAAGATGAATGTGTGTTTTTATCGATCGATGAATAATCAAAGATGACTACTATATCGATTATACCACATATTACCAGACTATTTCAATCCATATAATGAGCGTTGAAACTCGATTGAATATATGTTACTGGGCCTTTGTGATTCAACCATTTTTAATCCTTCAAGGATTCTCATGTAAATCTCACTTCAAGTGAGTCATATAAGTATGTTGTTACAACATCCATTAGACGTGTTTCCAAACCTTCCATGGTTTCCATACCTATCAGAAAGCGAAAAGTGACTCCATCCATTACGTACTGGAGAGTCTGTATCCTGATAATCAATATCAGATTTTTGTGAAAACCCTTGAACTACAAGTCGGGCTTTATATCTCACAATTTTATTTTTCTCATTTCGCTTTCGTATAAATACCCATTTGTTTCCAACCGGGATTACACCCAGCGGTGTTTGGACTACTGGTCCAAATACTTCTATTTTCAATAGAGATTGTATTTCCAACCGGGATTACACCCAGCGGTTTTTGAACTACTGGTCCAAATACTTCTCTTTTCAATAGAGATTGTAGCTCAATTTGAATAGCATCTTTCCATTTTGGCCAATCTTTTCTTTTCTGACATTCTTCCACGTTTTGTGGTTCAGGATCCGTGTCAGGAATCAAAGTAATATCTGATGCTATAAAGAAAGCAAATATATCCTCAATCATGACTTTGCTTCGATCCAATATTTTCTCATCATGTACATAATTTATTGAAATCTCTTGGTGTTCATCTCTTATCCCTTTACTGAGATTTTGAACCTCTTCTGGGACTATTCTCACTCTTGGAATAAGTGCTACTTTTAGAGCGATTTGTACCTCTTCTGGGGTTATTTCCACTCTTGAAATAAGTGCTACTTCTGGAGTGGGTATTCCTTATAGGATTCCCTTATTTACTTTTGATTTTTGTGGTACAATATCTCTTGTACCAACTTGTTTTCCACGTTTCTAGTGTGGTTTAGATTCTTCTATTACCTTGTTTGTCAATTCTTCAGGAATTAATTTTTCAATAGGTATTTCTATCTCTGCTGGAGTATTCACTGTAGGTGTATATGACTTTATCATTTTTCTAGCATCATTAAATGCATCTGACATTTGATTTGCAATATTTATAAACAAATAATTCTTTGAACTTCAATTTCACATTGTCATGTACGAGGATCAAGTGAATTTAATTCTGATGCATTCCATGATATGTCAGAGGGTTTTTTATTTAAAACTTTCCCTCCTTCTAATGGTGGAAATACAAATTCATCAAAATGACAATCTACATAACATGCAGTAAAAATATCTCCAGTTAAAGGCTCAAGATATCTGATAATAGAAAGAGAATCAAAACCAACATAAATACCTATTCTTCGTTGGGCTTCCAATTTAGTTCTTTGTGGATGTGCAATTGGAACATATACTACACTTCCAAAAACTCAAAAGTGTGATATGTTGGGTGTTTGTCCAAGAACTAACTGTAGAGGAGAAAATTTATGAAGAGCCGTTGGTTTTACTCGAATGATAGCTGCAGCATGAAGAGTTGCATGACCCCAAACCGAGGTAGGTAAGTTAGCCCTTAACATTAATGGTCGTGCAATTAGTTGAAGTATCTATTAAAACCATGAAATATCGAAATGGGCCAGACAATGGGTGAATAGGTCCATAAATGTCTCCTTGAATTATCTCTAGGAATTTTGGGGCTTCTTTATAAACTTTACTGGTGATGGTCGAACAATTAATTTTCCTCGAGAACACGCAACACAAGGAAAATTCACTACTGGGAAAAACCTTTTTATTTTTTGAGAGGATGACCAAAAGAATTTTCAATAATACGACACATCATAGAAGTACCTGGATGACCGAGTCTTTCATGCAAAAGCATAAAGGATTTTGGGATCTAGAAATTTTTTAGGAATCATAACAGTATGAGACTTAATTGCTCTAATTTTCATAGTATATAATCCAGAAGAAATTTAATGAAGTTTTTCTAGGATATTCTATTTTTCAAAAATAGTAGAACTGACGAGAAGATTTTCATTAAAAATGGTCTGACACATGTAAAAACATAAATAAGAAAAGTTACATTTCATATATAATTTTATTCATGATAAACACATACCACGTATAGAATGAAAACTAATAATATTATACATGCAGGATGTTTAATTAAAACAAAAATTAAACGATATCCTAAAAGATACTTTCAGAAGGTTCATTAATATCAACAACTTTTTTCCTCATTGTTGGTCATTGGGGGAACATCAACAATATCCAATTGATGATTAACAAAGTTTGTTTCTGCCTCCATTACTTTGTTCTTTTAAGACTCCTGGAATAAATTAACCAGATGCATTGGCATACGACAGGTACGCGACCAATTTCCATTCATCCCACACCTAAAACAAACATCTGGTTTGTTCTTTATCTGTGTTGCATTTTCTTTATTTTAACCCGACTCATACACTTGCCACTTTAACACAACTAGGTGAAATAAAAGAGTGAGTAGAACCGGTATCTAACACGGTATAGACTTCGCAAGAGTTTATGACTAACATACCCGTGATAATTTTATTCAGGTTCCTCAACACGAAAAAAACTCTCTTAAACTATCGGCTTTGGCTTTATGCGGGACATCCTTTGGCATCACTATCCCAATTTGGAATTGACTTCTGTCACGACAAAATCGAGTTAAGCGACCTTTCTTCCGCAATTAAAACACGCTTTGGATTCTTTGCGACACTGATTTAGACGGATGTGTCCCTCTGTCGCATTTGAAACATCTGACCAGGTGTTCGTTCTTCTTCCTTTGAAACGGGTCTTTGGTGCTTAAGCGTCTTCACGTCATTGTTGAACCTTCTCTTCTTGAAATATCCATTCTTATTGTTTTGGCTATGATTACCACCAAAATGGTTACCATTCATGGCATGATAATTTCCCCGATGGTTATCATTGTTAGATAGAGCGTTGCCACCGAATGACGATTACTATCATGTTGTTGGTCGTTGCCTTTTGGTTGTCTTTGACTCTTTATCGCGTTCAATAATCGAGCCCTATTCACAACATCCGAATATAAACAAAGTTTGTGAGAAATGAGGTATTGACGTATATTGGGTTTCAAACCTCTTAAAAACATTCGCGTCATTCGCTCCTCATTATCGACCAAATGGGATGAAGCCGAGATAACTTCGGCAAACTTAGCCTCAGACTACGACACGGTCATATTGTTTTGCTCTCACTTGATGAACTCCACCTCCTTCGTGTGACGAATACTTTCGGAAAGTACTTGTCGTTGAACGACTCTTGGAACTTCCCCCAAGACATCTTGAGTGCGTCGATGCAGGTGCGTTTTATAGATTCCCACCGATGTCCGCCTCTTCACGCAACATAAAGGTGGCAAAGGGAACCTTTTGCTCTACGAGCATCCCAAGACATCAAATATCTTGGTGATCCGCTTTAACCATGTCTCCGCCTTAAGTGGTTCGGCTTTCCCAAAAGTCCGGTGGTCCCGACTCGAATGAGCTAACGCGGTGACCAACCGTGTGGTTGCCATTGTTTCCTCTGCATTATGAGCAGAGTCTCTCTCGTCGGTGTTGCATGAATTCTAAAAAGCTCCTAAAGCGTATCGTCGTTCATCATTTGGTCGGTGTTGTTATTTGCAGGAGGATTATCGCCATCATCTGTTGCACATTGTCCGATTATTGATCTCGTGGACGCGAACGGTCTCTCGTGCTCCATTGCTATTCTCAACATTCTCGGATGTCATTTTCAAGTCTCGCCACAAAACAAGGGTTAATTAACATATCACATATTATCCCTATACTCGTGACCAATTAAATATCAAATAAACTTAGGTAGGTCATACTAGCGAAGAATTCCCCGTCTCTCCCTCCTAGTTCTTATCTCACATCTCACCTGGGATCATATCCTAAACTTTGATACCAATCGTGGCGCCCCCAAAACAGAATACATCACCTATTACGAGTCGCCAAATACATGGTACGTAATACAAATACAATCTTAAATATACAACATGAAGCTATGAGTTTGAATACAAATATTGTTTACTAGAGAGTATACAAACTCAAAAGGAGTCCTCATTACTATTATTATCACACTATTTCACGTAATAGTGAGGACTACTAATGCAAATATCTAGGACCATCACTCTCTGTTCCCCGACTAGTCCCAAAATTACGCTCTCATTTCACAGAGAGAATAGTGAAAAGAAAGGGTGAGCTCAACTAGCCCAAGGTAAAAATATTATGACTAAGATAATGCAGAATAAATTATCATTAGCCTTCAAAAGTATAACAACTGATAGAATATAATAGACAACAAGTTTTAGATCAAAAACTGCAGTAGAATAAACAATCCATTAGAAGAGTCAAGTAAAATATAAAATCTACTATCTTCTATGATTTAAAAAGGTTTTCACTAATTTTATCATTTGAGACTCGACTTAATAAATAATCCACATCATTAACTCATCCTGCAGCTATGTGCCAATGATATTTTTTAGTATCACGACCACGAATTATCCATGCACTACAGGCCAAAGATAATCGTGTTTTCATCAACGGTCCTGATCATGCCATAAAACAATTCATCTTTGCACCCTTGGCTAAGGCTGTAAAATGAGCAAACAGTTTGGGCTCGATTCATACTCGCTCGACTAAAAGTTCGATTCGAGCTCGACTCGAAATATAAATGAGTCAAATATGAGCACATTTTAAAATTCGATAAATTACTCGAACCTCCTCAAATTATAATTTTCTATTGATACTCGGATCATATTCGTTGGAAAAGTCCAAACTGCTCGGGCTCGATTCGGAATCGTGCTCGACTCGGTAGCTAAATGAGCCTCAATCAAACTTTATTTTATACTAGATAAATTTTGTGAACCAAATCTGAGCAACTCAATACTCGGATCGACTCGATTCGTTTACACCCTTACCCTTGGCCGAAGAGAATCCATAGCCACAATCATTCCAAAAACTGTCCATCAATGCACTACGGGTCAATGAGGACTTTTACCACATCATTTGTAACATTACGGCCATGATTACAAGAATAATCCTCAGTCATAATCATACCAAGTCCATCTATGCACTACAGGTACATGATGACTTTCAACAAAATATAAACGTGAGGATGATGACAATGATAAAAGAATTCAATAAAACAAGGTCAAGAATTAATTTATCCAGAACTAATAATGTCCAAATTGTCAACATGACATCGCTTTGTAGAGTAAAATTCAAGAATGCTCGAAGAATATTTCCATGAAAAGATACTTAGATGAAGCCTTGAATATCGAGGATATTCCACTAATTTCATGGAGTATAGAAGTCAAAACTTTAACTTGTTGAGTATAATAAAGAATGGAATAACAAAAGAAATCACCGTGTATGCGGTACTTCAGATAGGCAAAAGTTATTCCAACGAATACTAAATAACGGAACGGTGTCAAAGTAAATTCGCACCAAGCAGGATGTTCAATGTAATAATAAAAAGAATAATAATAAATGTAAATCACCATGCATGAGGTACTTGGCATACAAAAGTTATTCCAATGCAGAATACTAATAAAAGGCGGAATTAGGTCGGCAGAAAAGCATGTGATGGGATATTCCAAGCAGAATAATAATAAAGAGCGGAACTAGGTCCCACAGAAACGCATATGATACATGATATGCCAACGGAATAATAAAGAGCGGAATCAGTCCCACAGTAAACGCATGCATTGACAAGATATTCTAACGTAATAATAAAGGCGAAATAATAGAAGAATGTCACCAAGTATAGGGTAGCTGGCGATATGTCTGAGTTATTCCAATGAATAATAAAGAATGGAATAATGAAGTTCTCTTCATGAATACAAAAGAAATAATACTCCCTACGAGTACAACAAATAATATTCTCTACCTTAAAAAAAACTGGATATTGGAATAGTGAGGTAGCAGACTTCTCTTATTCTTTCTCTCTATAATTTCTCTCTATAATAATTGTTCTAAATCTTTTGTGAATTGGTGAGAAATGAAGGAAGAATGAGCTTCTATTTATAGGAAAATATAATTTCGATAATTGCACGTTTTGGAGCTCGAAATATTACAGTATAATACATTCCTCTTTTTCATCATTTTTAATATAGTCCTGCAAGTATTATCAAACTCGCACCAACTCCCCTAATAGTAAATAATGTGAATCAATAGTAAATCATGTGACTCAATAGTTCTAATCATGTGATAAAAATAATTACAGTATAGTACCTTCATCTATACCTCCATTTTTAACTTAGTCATGCAAGTATTATCAATTTCGCACCAACTCCCCTAATAGTACAAGAATGTGATTCAATAGTACACATGTGAACAAATAGTTATATAAGCATGTGAATTAGTAGCAATTAATTGCTCATTTATCCGATAAATTACCCGATTTATCAATATAATCCCCAGACATCAATTATCATCGGAATAGATGTCGATTTCACTAACACAAACAATTCCAACATAATGAAACTATTTTTATCAATAATATAAATTTTGAAATTTCAAAGTTTGACCAAATAGACTATTTTTCCGAAAAAGCCAACTGTTGACTTTTTGACCAAATAGTGAATCTCAGAAAATTTTGTGTTTATAGACTATTTTTACTAATTTCATCATTTCGGACTCAAATATCACGTTCGCGTCTCCAAATTCAACTCCGAACACAACTTCAATTTTAATAACATTCATCATTAATATTATAACTCACAATATTTAACAACCAGGTCGTTCCCAGGAAAGAGGGGGCATTCCGATAAGGATTTCTCCTTATTGGCGTGCAATTAGGTTACCAAACCTCTCATTGACAGAACTTCTAGACATTGTCAATATTGCAAATAATAATATGAATAACTTTGTCGTCTCAATTATTAATTTAATAATATAACATATATGCAGATGATACTGTGACAATAATTGAATCAATAATATGAGAGATATGATGCGACATTCTTGTAGCAATAATTGAGTATAATCGAGTGACTTCTCACGTAAAGATCAATAATCAATCTGAGTGTACTTCCGTTGTAGGGTCCACTAATGATTGTCTTCCGTCGTCGAATATTCCCAAACAAAAAAGAATATTCCCCACCAATCGAATATTTTATAATAACTTGCATACTTTGAAAAATTTATAAATACTACCCAATACTATAACATTATATCAAATCCACACCATAATATTCAAAAAAAATATTTTGATAAATTTAAATCTTTATTCATAAAATCGGGGTTTCACACAATCGTTAATGTATATATACAATTACAAATATATATATATATATATATATATATATATATATATATATATATATATATATATATATATATATATATATACAAAAGCGCAAATGGATCTTCATCCGCCATGCAGTAATCCACGTAGTAAATCGATCATTTCACATTTTAATAAGGAATGAATATAAAGGATCATTCACCGCATGTGCCAGTAATCCATATGTATGAGTTATTCCAAATGTAATAATAAAGAATGGAATAACAATGAAATCACCATGTATGCGATAGATCGCATGACGTGTTATTCTAACGAATAATAATTAATGGAACCCAGTCCCGCCAGAAACGCACGCATGACGAGGATATTCCAATGAATAATAATTAATGGAACCAGGTAAAATATAAGCGCGTGATGTAGTAATATTAAACGAATAATAAAGAGCGAAATAATAGAAGAATTTCACCATGTATGCGATCTTCAGATAAACAAAAGTTATTCCAACATAATAATAAATTGCAAGAATTTAAAGGCAATTATAAGAATAAAATTATATTATTGGTGGCATAGCCAAACCAGTAATATAATAATAAATTGCAAGAATTTAAATTTTACCGTCTTAGTTGGTTAGAGCTTCGTGTTGATAACGTGTTATAAAATCTTATCAAAGTATATAAATATACTCTTATAATTGCTGCATAAATTTAGAGAGAAAGAGATAGAAATTCTTTAGAGAGAATTCTCATATATTTTCATTCAACATTCATCCCTTTATACAGGAAAGGAAAAGGAGTCATAAGCAGAAGGAGAAAAGAAAAGGAGAGTCACGGGTGAGAAAAGAGGAAAAGGATGGGAGGATGTCATGGAATATTTTCTCACATTCAGTTTCCTACTAAGTAGGTAATCTAATTCATAACACTTTACAAATATTCTTTACAAATAATTTAGATATTTAACTAATAATTTCTTATTACTATATAAAATAAAATATACCACTTTAAAACTAATTAAGCATACTTGCACTGAATTATTAATCTATTTTTATAAAAATAACAAATAATGTCAATAATACACCTTTTGCTCGAAAATATAATACTAAAATTTAATTTTTGAAGTTAATCAAAGATATTACAAATTTAAAATAATTTAGTTTTGGTCAATGCATATAAAAAAAGATCACCTTCATAGTTCATAAAAGGTTTTGCACTCGGCCATTCGTTTTTTCTTTTGGGTATAAAGTTTTAATATTTCTATTGCTTATAATTTATATATTAAATTTTTTTTTTTAAGTTAGACACTAGACAGTACGGTGTGGTGGAGTAAAAACATATTGAAATATATAACTTTTTAATTAAATATTAATTTTAATTTTTTATAAGCACATTTTCGTTAAAAATTCTAAATTTAGAAATGTTTCATCTCACCCCTTATACCACATCACATTATGTGTTCACTCTATTTGTTCTAAAATTATAAATAAAATTTTAAAATAACTATTTTTAAGTTTTAAGAATTTTTTATTTCAAACGTTAGTTTATGGTAAATATTATTAGTTTTCTAAACATAATGCATGTAATTTTTTATACCATTTTATAATCTAAAAATAAAACATATTTTTAATTTTGAAACATACAAAATGAAAACCACATATTTGCTGTAAATTTCAAAATAAACAAGAATAAAATTGAAGGGATTCTTATGTAATTTACTAAAATAGATGAGTACTACATTCATCACCCGCAATGTAATCTTCATTCGCCACGAAGATACATACATACATACGAGACAAACAGCAAGAAAAACTTAAGACAACAACACCACACTAATGAGGGCTGTGATTTTCAATTTTCCCGCCAAGGCAGCAAAAATTTCTGTATACCTGATCACAGGCGCCGGTGCCGCCTTCACCGCCCACTCCCTGAGCCCTAATTCTCTGACCGACTCTCCACTCATTTCCCCAGCTTTCTCAGCCGACCTTAGGGCTGCACTCAACGGCGTTGTCCGATCGTCTCGCGCGCTCTGCACAGTATAATTTTGTTTTTTCAAGTTATTTTTACACCATAAGTCGTTCATTATCAGCATCTATTATTTGATTTCTGTGTTATTTGTTGCAGATCTCTTCCAATATTGTTGATTACAAGTATTGTTTACACGGGTTGTCGGTTGATTCGGATGAGTATCGTCAAATATTATCTGAGGTTCGTGCTTTCTTTCTTGAGAGGCAGTCGTTCAGTGTTATTGCTTTTACAAATCATAATGTTTTGGTCAAGTATGTAAAATTTCGGGCTTCAATACACATTATGATATCTAGGATACATTTTATATTGAAACATTGTACACCCTCCGTCTTCAAGGATGAGCAAAGGGATGTGATAAAAGTACATAAAAGTGATAAAAGGGAAGGGTAATTGTGTTATTTAGTGGGCTTCATTTGTATAACAAAATAAAATTACTCTCACTTTATGAATATTGTGGAACCATCTGGGTAAATTTGAAACTTTATTTACCTCTTTCGTCTAATTTTATTTTTAAATTTGTACTTTGCTCGTCACTTTGAAGACGGAGGGAGTACTATATAAGCATGTCACAGTAAGGAAAATATTGGGTATAACGGCGCTATTGGATGTGCCACACATTATAAAGGTATCTTGCAGAATTAGATGAATTAGACTAAAGACTCGGAAGAAATTTAATATCACTCAGATAACATGTCATTATGCTGACGTCATATTGAGGCATATTTGAATTGCAATCACTGTCATCAAATAAGCCAACTTCAATGAAGTAACAAGATGGTAAACGTTTCCAAATTAAATCAGTCAATAAGTTTCTCTCTTATGTAACAAGATGCCTGCCGTTAGTTTGGCTCAATATATTGGATGGTATACCGTAATACTGACTGAATATTTTCTAGCTCAAGACACACTTATCATTGATTTGATGTTGACAGTATATACAGATTGAGGTTTTGCTGTATACAAATGTTTACAATGTATACAGATTAGGTTTTACTGTATACAGATTTGACATGAGGCAGGTATTGCGATGATGAGGCAGGAGGGAAGGGACTCGTGGAGTGGAAACCTTGGTGGAAGCCTTAGGAAAGACCTTTTCATAAAAAATGACATGATGGCAGAGAAATATACGATTGACAGATTTAGATTTTAGACACTTTGTTTAGCGGCGTAATTAACAAATATGCAAGGATGAGACTAAGGTTCAACTTTGTTCTTGTTTATGGTTTCAGCCAAGGATGGCAGATCTCTGTTATCCTTAGCAACCCATTTGAAGGAGCCTGAACCTTTGACGGAAAGGAATAAGTAAATCTTATTAAAAGTCTGCCAGTGCCAAATATATTGCTTAGAGCATTGTTGGAAAACATCATTATCAACTTTCATTTTATACTGTTCCTTTTGTCCTCTACCGACTTTTAGGTTCATCTACGTTCAGCAAAGAGAATTTTGAATTTGTGCGAAGCCAACAAAGGTTTCTATGTGAAAGCTGGTCAGTTTGCTGCAGCAATGCGGCAAGTCCCTAAAGAATACTCATCGACTCTTTCATCATTACAGGATCAGGTTCAACTATCTTAAATGTTAATTTAATTATGCTTCAAAAATGCAATTGATACATCTTATATATTTTCATCTATTTTGTAACTTCTATGCTAATATGTGGTCAGCAATGCTTTAGGCAATTCCTTGTCATTTTAAAGCTATCAAAGAAGTACTAATCAGAAATCTGGGATCAAATTTATCAGATATGTAAGTTGCTATTGATGGATATAAATTCCAATTATCTTTTAATATATTTCACATTTTTAGAATTCTTTCTCCACCTATTAACCCATGCAGTTGATAATTGGTTTACATCTCCAGTTGAAGCAAGTTTTCCTATTTTTAATCTTTTGTTTGTTCTGAATTCTTTTTATGCATCATATTACATTAAACAGACAAATCTATAGGATTATGCTAGATGGTTGGCGAACAACTTCATGCCTGAATAAAATTTAGAAATATCAGATAAAATTACTTGAGAACTACCATAGATTCATGCTTATGTTAATAGTATTTTGAGAAAGGTTTAGTTGATTTTAGTGTTAATATGTTATTAGAAGGGGAAGAATATTTGTGTAACACCCCATTTTCGAAATAGAAAGAGAGGTTACACAAAAACACACCATAATTGACAAAATTATAACAAGACTCTAAGCCACAAAAGAATAGTCTCATAACCAATAAATGTTACAAGACAAACCATAATAAATGCCAAACCGTCTCAAGCCACAATCTAAAATATTTAATAGAACTCCAAATAAACCAATGTATCATAGTCTAAACAGAATATCTAAACAATTGGATAGAAGTGAACTCTTGATCCCTCTAATTACCTGCCGGAAGCGTGAGTCAAATGTCCAGTATGAATATAGAGTGCATAAATAATAAACTGAAATAAATGACTCAATTAACTGAACTGAAATGAACAAAACTAACACAATGAAATAGTAGACTGAATCAAATGACTGAGTGTTATTTTATACCGAACAAAAATATATCTTGCCATACATGCAATCACACATTGACCGCGAATCTAAATGGCTTCAAAATCGGAAGACGTGTTTGGCACAAACATCACCAATCACCATAACAGAACATAACAAAAAACTAGGGTCGACCCATATGCCTTCCACAACAAAATCACCATATGACCAACTCCCATCGGAGCACAAAATGGAGATACCATGGACTTATCACACTGCCACAGAAGATGTCATGACTCGGTGCCAAGAGGACATGCTTGTGGTACCCTCACATGTGGTTATAGCTTAAAGTATATTCTAACAAAGATATAATGTCACAACACATGCGACACCATGCTAACGAAAGGGTTCTAAGTGTACATGTAACACCGAAACAAATATAAATACAAAATTCTAAAGATACGTTAACATGTACATCTCTAAAAGATTAAAATAAATACTATACGTCAACCTAATTCAAAGAGTACAAATACAAGTTTTTTGTATCAATGCTAACATGAAACTATCATATTAATTTCACAAGGAACAATTATGTGAAACAATAACCAAATTCGAAATGAGGAACAAAACAAACTAATTAAATTTAACAATAGTATCGCTGAAGGAGTACGAAATCCGTAATTGGATTAAACAATGTAATACCCAAAGTATATTCCAATTATGACTCATTAAATTTGATCCGCCCAAACTAACCAAAAAGAATAAATAAGTAAATAATTATAATTTTAGTAAAAAAATAAATTATAATTTAAATCTGATACCTTTAATTTTATATCTAGTCTAACTGTCATGCTTAACTTACAAATATGTACATTTTGTTTAGGTGTATATATATTATAAATAATACATACAATTCATAAACTAATTTTCTTTACTGCGGATTACAGGAAGGTAGATTTCATTACCATCAGTCCATCACCCCTGACCTGGTTAAGCAAGTGCATGTTAGTTTTATTATTTATTTATTTACTTTAAATTATTTACGTTCCATCAGAGGGCATACAGGATTCCATGTGAATGCCTTTTAATAATTAAAAACCATATTTATGTCCATTAGTATGCATACTTCAATTCACCACTAATGTATCACATCCATGCACATATATGTGATATACATATTTTAATACATTGTCACATCCATACACACATATGTGATATACATATTTTTCCTGCAATTAGGTGCAGCAAAGTGAGTCTTCTAATTTCCCCCTTTTTGAGCCCCCACCTTTTTTCTCTTGCTATACACAACTTTCTCGTCTTTTATTGTCTTCCGTTTAATAATAGAATTACAAACCCTAATCATAGTTGTCATGCGCCACTGTGAGATGCGACCATAGTTGATCGCCAGGACGACAAAGTGATAAGGCGCCCACCATGACATCTGTATGGTGACAAGTTGTTAACAATGTGAAATTTGTACATTTGCTTATTTTACTTAAAAAATATATTGAACAATAAAATTTATATACATTAAAACTCAAAACGTCATAACTAACACATTGTAAAACAATTAAAAACATAATTATATGAATACTTCACAAATTCAAAAATGGGTACAAAATGACTTAATTACTTAACTTGGGCCAGCTACCAGCTCGACATCCAAGGCGTTGCCTTTTCTTTCTCTAGCATCAGGACGCCTAGTCATCGCCTAGGTGACGCCATGACAACTATGACCCCTAATTATCATATTTATTAGTTACTGATTTACTTAGAGGTTTTCCTTTTAACATAAGGCCCACACTTCAATTAATATTATAATATAAAATTATTATAGTCCAATTAAATATTTTAAAGCTTACTTACATATTTTATTTTTATTTTACCGGGTATTACAATATGTGCCTGCTAAATTTTGATGACCCGAATTGCACATCCAATCAACTCTTTAGATTTACAGATTACAATTTTGCACTGGTATGATCCCAGTCGGACTTTCTTTAGCTAAATTTCACACACAAGGCACTGTTTTGGAGTCAAAACTGTAGGTCTATGTTGTATTTGTTCAGCAACTTACTTTGCGTGTAGATACTTCTAAATAGAAAAAAAACTTTGCGTATAGATGTACAGGCTATCTCTATGCTTGTTCGATCAAACCATTAGTTTGAATAAGATGGTTGTATAGTAATTTAACTGAAAAGCTATTTCAAATTTATGAAACTAAAGTTTAACAGTACATCATGCAACTATCTGCTTATGGGTTCCACTTCATCTAGATTATTATTGAACTTTGTGTAAAGAAACTTGCAAGTTTTAATAGTGCTTCCTTTATATATGGAAAGTGCATTGTGATTGCTATTTTTATTTATTCATTATTATTATTCTAATTTTTGTATTTTTTCCCTTTCCAGGGGTGATATACTTTTCTGTGTATAACCTCTTGGGCATTCTCTGGCATGAATGTTGTATATCAATTCATACGTGTATTCTGCTTGGAAAGTTTGAGTTTCTTCCTAATCATGTGTGTGTTTGTGTTGGGGCTTGGGGATATTTTGTTATGTAACAGTTTTTTGTCACTGGATGAACAACCAATTGCTGCTGCATCTATTGCTCAAGTACACCGTGCCCTACTAAAGGATCACCAGGAAGTAGCAGTTAAGGTTTGTTAAATGTCAACTCCTTTATAATACTCTGGTCCATAACTGTTCCTATTTTGAGTTCTTTGGCATCACACAAAAGGTCTGGGCAGTGCAAGAGTATCACCTCCTTTCATTTTTGCATTATTTGTTTTGTCGACAAAGTAGGCATTTTAATATCTTTGGGGACTACCTGTTTTTCCTTTTTCTAGATGATCTTTTGTATTCCTTTGTAGGAGATACTAGATACATCAGTGGACAGCCCCTCCTTTCTAAATCACATATAGTGCAGTTGTGTTCAACTTGATAAAATATTGAGGATTATTTGCCTGTGTTCGTAATGAAAATTTTAAGCTTAGGAAAATTAATAATGATGGTGATGATTATAATAATAGACTATTAGTAGTAGTTAATTATTATTATAATGAGTTAATTGATGTTTTGACCACTGTACTAGGGGTTGATTTTCATTGTGGTTACCGAATATTTTTTTGTTACAAACACATTACTATACTAAAAAAAAGGTTACAAAAATGGTCATTGTTTAACATTCCGTCCTAAAAAGCGAATGAAAGTACTAACTATACTAACGGTTAACAAGTGTTAATTATGTGGCAGGTGACGTGGATCAGATTAATTGATGTTTTGGTCATTATACTAGGGGTCGATTTTCATTTTGGTTACTAACTTTTTTTGTTACATTCTCGTTATCAAAGTACCAAAAATATTACAAATTAGTGATTTTATTACAAATTATTACAACATGTATGAAGGGGAAGTACATCATAGCTAATTTAAATCCATAAATTTTCCAAAATCATGTTTAATTTGGAACCTTCTAAACACTAAACCAAACTCCAAAATAAAGAAGAAAATTGACCCAATAAACCCCCTCAGATCTGCCGGCTACTGCAAAAATCGGTTTAATGGAAACTATTTCACTCTCATTTCGAAGTGAAACAAGTAGCTTTGGACGCCGCCATCGTCAATTTGCCCCTCTTCTTTTTTGTTTTTTTTCTTTTTCGGCTAGTATACAAAGGTATAAGAGGGACCTATTTTCTAAACTAGATTTCCGACAAGAGGTTGTAGTTCTGACTCCACGGTTAGAGAAAGAGTTGATATACCATTATTTTAGATAAGTCTGCCGTTCGTGGTTAGAAGATGAACTTTGATTTTTAATTGCTTTTGTTTTTTTAAAACTTTAATTGTCTTCTTATAATATTATGGAGTAATAAAATAATTAGTATTATGTTCCGTCCAAAAACTTTATAATATTTTGTAATAAAATCACTAATTTGTACTCCCTCCGTCCCAGGATAAAAGTTCTGGTGGATTTTTCACGCATATTAAGAAGAGAATGAAATGACAAAATTGTCCATAATAATGTCATTAATTATTTTCAATGTAGGTGAGAGAGAATTAGAATAAGAAAAGTATGAGATATTTAATGCTACGGGTATAATAGGAAAAAATGTGTAAAAGTTTGGTTATTAAAGGAAAATTGACATTTAACATGGGACTATTTAAAATAGTTTTTATCATGGGACGGAGGGAGTAATATTTTTGATACTTCGATAACGAGAATGTAACAAAAAAAAGTTTCAGTAATCAAAATGAAAATCGACCCCTAATACAATAACCAAAACATCAATTTATCCGATCCATATTACCTGCCACATAATTAACACATGTTAACTATTAGTCTAGTCAGCACTTCCGTTCACTTTTTTTTGATGGAATGTTAAGCAGATACCATTTGGTAACCTTTTTCCTTTTTTTGAGTATTGTAATGTGTTTGTAACAAAAAGAGATTCGATAACCACAATGAAAATCGACCCTTAGTACAGTGATCAAAACATCAATTAACCCATATTATAATTAATTATATTAACATAATAATAAGTAATAACAGGTGTAAATAAGATTTTTTTTGAATAATTCAAGCATGGTAGGTATCCTGCGCCTACCAATTATTGCTAATTTTTTTCTGAGAGTAACACTATCCCACTTGTTGATCTACAAACACACCATTTTGATGAAATAGGAATCTTGAGTTATGATGTTTAAGTACTGAAATTGCCTGCAGCATTGTGCATATTCAAGTGTACAGATGCATGTACCTGTTTGGTAAAGGGTCAATAATGTAGATTCATAATTTTGTCTTTTTGCGCCATCTTAGTTTAAAATTTTTAAAATGCTTAATTGATATGAACAAATGCACATAGTCTGATATGCTTTATGTCAATGTGAAGCACAGGTGCAGTATCCTGGGTTAGAGCATCAGATGAAATTAGACCTGACAACAATGTCTTTCCTCTCAAAATCCGTCTCATGGGTATGCACTGAATCCATTAATGACATCTGATAAGTTTGATTGATTGTGTTTGTGACATAGCATGGAGGATTGATCATAAAAAGGTTCAAACAACTGACTCGTTTATTTTGGCCAAATAGGTCATATTTGGTGCTACATGTTGGAAAATTTCATATACATAAGTTGGAATTTAGCATCTCTTTCGCATGAGACATAACTCACCATAAATCATTTCACTTTTTTAAATTGCATTATTGCTGTATAAATGGAGACAGCAAAGCAGCCATGATAGTTTGCAGTGCTTAGTTTTGTACTTCATTCTGGATCTTAATTTTTCTTCAAGATGTCATGAGCTGTAACTACTGATGCTTGGATGCAGAGTTCTAGAACTACCATATGCTATTGTACAACATATTAAATTTTAAAACTACCTTAAAGTCTTTCCCATTTTTATGACACTAGCATTTAATCATCCAATGTTGTTTTCCTTGCCCCTATTTGTTTTTTTTGCTTAAAAGTTAAAAGTTACTTTTTCTCTTCTTTCTACAGTTTTTCCCTGAATATAGGTTTCAATGGATGATATCAGAATTTGCACAGACCATTGCTATGGAACTTGGTAAGTGACAAAGTTGTAGACTTCTAGATTTTTTTGGGGGGGAAAGTTGTCCAGTTTTGGAAGCTACTTCTGCCAAGATTTTATTGATGTGTCTGTAATCAAATGTGCAAGGAGCTAAATTTCATTTGAGAGTGGTAATTGCCTAGATGTTTTCCTTTAAAATTGAGGGTAAAATGGGTTGGGTTATTGCTAATGGTAACTAAAGGAAATGAGGTTTGATTAATTGTTTGTTATCCTTTCTTCCATCGTTGACATTTCTTCTATGGTCTTGCAGTCCGTAAATGTCCTGAATAAAACCTCAGCTGTAGCTAAAATGAAGATTATACTTGCCCAGCAAGACTCATTTGGCGACTAGCTTGTTATCAATTGTTTAGCAGTAGGTACAATATAAAATCTCTACTCTTCTTTGAGTCAAACAACACTTTATTCACTAATTCTGGCCACATAATCTAGTTGATTTTATTGAAAAATTGAGAGAAACTCAGTTCATTGATTCGGAAATCAGATGTCAGAACGATAGGCACTCGATCAAAACAAATAATCAAATTCAGGGTACTTTATCAGAGTTGACTTGAGTGACAACAATTAGTATGAAGCAGATGATGTAGTTAGTAAGCATGCTCTTGCATAGTTGCATATAAAGGTTAGTACATGGACATATCAAAAGTTAAAGACAATAATGGGGACTAGAAAGAGTTGGAGAAAAGATACTAGGTAATTGTCCCCCAAAAAATAGGAAGTAAAGATACTGGGACTAGAAATGACAAACCTAACATACGATAAGCATAAAATGTGCCAACTCATTTGTCCATTGAATTATCTACATGGGTGTTAAAGTTCAGAATAATATAAGATTAAAGAGCTTATCATTTGTTAGGCTTCCAGTTTTTAGTCTTATGTCTGCTTCCACATGCAAGGCTCTGCAATTTTTTTTGCAAATAAATCATTTATTTGTCTCTTATGCATATGTCAATGCAAACTTTTGTCATTTGTATTTGATATTCTACAAGGAGGATCATGGAAAGGTCTAAGAAAAAGAAAAGGTAAAATATCATGAATTTGTTAAGGCGTCGCCTAGGCGATGTCAAGTCGGTAAGTCGGTAAAGAACAGGCAAGGCGTCTTAACGATTTGGTCGATGGTGGAAAGGCGGGTACCTAGAAAAAAAGGCATCGCCTTTGACAGTATGACGACGACTCGGACGACTAACCGGCTGATCGAGCGACTTGGTTTCTATGGGAATAGACCCAAATCTGAGTTGGGTTAAAACAAACGATGTCGCTAGAACAAGAAAACTAGCCCTAGAACTAGAAGAGTCGATCGATTGATCGAATAATTCGCAAAACTCAGAAGATCGACCGAGAGAGGAAGAAGAAAGCGACCCTAAGAAGAAAGCGAGTAATCGATCGATCAACAAGTATGTCGTCCTTTTTTTCCCCTTCCCCTTTTCTGCTTAGTGAGAGCGACACTGCGAGAGAGAGAATTTTGTCTATTAAATATTTGACTATTGCTTGCTGCTGCCTTCCCCTTTTCTTTTTGTTAGCCTTTTTGCTTTGCTGTTGGGTCTGTATATAGTATATAAGGAAGAAAACTTACGCATGAGAATTTTGTTTTGTTAGCCTTTTTGCTTTGCTGCTGGGTCTCTATATATAAATAAATTTATATATGTATAAATTTATACATATATATATATATATAATAAATTAAATTAAATTAAAAATTAAAAATATTATATTTAATATATATCATATATATTAAAAAGAAATTAATATATATTTAAATAAACAACAAATAATATGTTAAAAATAATTAAATTTATATAAAATTTCTATAGTTATTAATTAAATAATTATGATAATATAAAAAATAAGATAAAATAAAATAAAATAATATTATATACATATATTTAAATAAACAAAAATAATAAAAATAAAATAAATACTAAAAAATAATTTTAATGATAATGAAATAAATACATAAAAATAACTATGATATTAACTAAAAATAAATACTATATACACTTAACTATTAACTATATATAATATTTTAAATAAAATATAATATTTAATTAACTATGTATATTTTAATTTTAAAATATAAATATATTTAATATGTAGGATAGTTGCATGAAATAATTTGAAAATAAATACTCTATACACTTAATTATTAATTTAATAATACACTATATATATTATATAACACTATCAATGGGATTTAAAATATATTTAATGTTATTCCATAGTGTTATGTTTTGAGTTTTAATTTATATGAAATTTTATTGCCAATATACTTGTTAAGTAAAATAAATAATATATAAATTGCACATTTTAAACGACTTGTCGCCATACGGACGTCATGGTAGTCGTCTTGTCGCCTAGGCGTCCAGGCAATCGGCTACCGTTATGACTCGCCGTGGCGCCATGATAGCTATGACAGATACCTAATGTGGAATTTCTATTCATGAATGTTGCAAGTGAAATTTCACCTTATTTTCATAACTAGCAACTTTGTTAAATTTAGGTATCATTAATGATTATTTGGTCTTCTCTAGAGAAAATTTAACTTTTGGGACATATATCCAAATACAACGTAGGCGACTCTTTGTTTCTCACGAGTAGAATTTGTTTGTTGAATTTGACAACAATGTTTGTTATTGGTTATCCACTATTACAGAATAAGTTTTTTTTTTTGTTTTGGTTTGTATTACAGAATAAGCTGTTATAGTACTAAAAAGCTCATGATAATAATATCATGAAAGGGCTATAGAATGGAAGATCATAAGCTTTTTGTTTTCATAAATAATCTATTTTTATGTGGTAGATTTCAATCAGGAGGCAAGAAATTCGGAGAGAACTGCTAAAAACTTCAAAAACAACAGCATAGTCAGGATTCCATATGTTTTTTGGGTATGTCATATGATGTTACGCCCATTACTTTGGAATTCAGTATTTGATGCATTTATGCTCTCGTGATTTATCTCATGCTATTAAAGCTGTCAATCCAGGAATTCACAACAAGCCAAGTATTGACGATGCAATACTGTAGCGGCGGGAAGGTATTTTTAATTAATCTGCTTCACATGGCATGTTGAATATCTCAATTACATGATTTAAGCTTCTCTCAATATCTCATATTATTCTCAAGAAGTTCTGTTGACCTTGTGACTAGTTTAGCATGGAACAACCAATGGTATTTTCTTCCACTTGTATTTATACAAATATACTACATAAAAATTAAGAATAATTGATGCAGATTCCTTCTTTTAGGATGAAGGATCAATTATGCATTCCACAAAATGTTAGAACCCCAGTTAATGAGTTTAGTGAGGGGTAGTGTCAAATCCCTGGCCTTATTACTAAGCGTAATGGTGTGTGTCACCATGATGTTAGGATGACTAGATAGTGTGGAAGTGTCATCTCTGTTAATGCAATGGAGCAATATTAATGTTCTGTTCTGCATGCCAACATGTTCATAATTTTCTCCCTATCTGCTTTTGGTATCAGTTTGTTATAAACTTATAATGGTGGAATTATGAGGTCAAATATAATGTAGGGGATAATTTGTTCGGTTTTTCTACTGCCTAACAGAGTTTGTCTTGGGAGAAATTGGGCTTTAGATTTCTTGTAGACAGCTTTGGTGTTCATAGTAGGTCTTCCATAAACTTTACAAAATTATTAGCTAACAGTCATATTTAAGTGTTGCACTTTTTTTTCTACTTAAAAAAGTTACTATAGTAATGAAAATTCTCTTTTTTTAAAGATCCACATATAGTTGCAGCATGTCTATGCTGTACTAGTGCTCCACAAGCTTTGACATTGATTTTATTCAATCCTATTTCTTACTTCCACAATAAGCTTTTGGATGTGTATGATGTATTATCTTGTGTTGGAAAATACCAATGCAAAGTTTACAAATGAAGGACATCATGAACAAACTTTCGAAGTCTCACAAACTTTGCTTCATTTGCATTAATACAAGGAATGAAATGAATTTAATATGATACTAAAATGTTGAGTCAGTAAATTTTAAGAAACCAATATTGATATGATGAGCACACGTATGCGCAGACATACAATTCAAAAGTGCATTGGTAAACACTAGCTATAATGATCGAGTGTGGGTCTGAAGTGAAGGGAAAGTACTATGTTTAAAAGAAGTTGGAGGGTAGGTTTATATAAAGTCAACCTCATTAGCATGGCACTACACTACATTAGTTAAACACAACTTTTGTTATTTTCCCCTTTTGCTATTTGAAATCCCATCTTTTATAAGTATCTTGTTTTTGTCAAAGGACTATTTTTTAAATATTTATAAGAACCGCTAGGCACTTATGTATTTATGCATGTATGAAGATTAATACTTTATTATGTTGTTCTTTGTCAAGAGGAATATTTTTTAAATATTTATAAGAACCTCTAGTTGCTTCTGTATTTATGCATGTGTGAACCTTAATACCTACATCAATATAGTATAAAATCCCTTGCTTCCTCAGACTTATTTCCCTAGCATTTTTTTAATATTCTGAAGTTTCCAATTATTGATGTGTTGGTCGCAATGGCTCCAAGCATCCAACATGGTATCATTATTCATTACAATAGATATAAATTTTAGTATGCAGTTTAGCCTTGCCAGAGACATTCTTGACCTTGAAAGATGTTTGTTGTAGTGAATTATACAGGAATTGCCATGAGTGGGGTGAATGAGAAACCCCCTCACCCGTGACCCTAATAAGATAGGGTTGGGGGAGTAGTTGGCAGGGTAGAGCTGACATATTTATTGCGACTTTCTTTACAAATTTACTTGGCCATGTTACTTGGCCTTGTTAATGCTAAAACTTGGACCAGTTTCTTCTACATTCTAAATTTAAGTAAATTACACTTAATACTGTTTACCTTCTATTTATTTAGATGTTACATGTTTATATGTGCCATTAACAAGATGCTCATCACCTTTCAGGTTGATGACTTGGAATTCCTGAAGAAAATGGGCATAAATCCAGTCGAGGTTGGTTTTCTGAGTTGGCAATTACTCATACTTCTATTAGTTGCTATAATTATTTTAATTTCACTAAGTTGTCAAATTCATACCAGAATTTTGAGTGGATATTCTTTATGCTCATTTTATAGATGGGTTTATAAAATTTTTATGGGTTATGCATTATCAGTAGTAGAGTAATTTTGCCAAATTAATTAATCAAGTCCTATTATTTATATAATTATATTGTTTGTACATTTTACTCTTTGCTTTGATCATCTTCCACTCCGCTAACAGTGTAATGTTTCCCTCAAGTGTCCACCAACCCCTGTGACACACTAGAAGACGGGGTAAACAACATAAACAATCATAATTGAATCTGGAACTTTGCAATTGCAGGAATTCACAAAGGAGAGATAAAAGACTGTAGAACAACTGTTAGAATAATCTGATAATTCAATAATAATGAGAGTTGTTTCATAATAATAACTCTAAGAGACTATTTATATTACCTAAACCCTAAAATTAAATAAAATCCAATAAACTTAAAAATTAAGTCCAAAATATAAACGTGCCCAAAATAATTAAATCATAATTAATACATAAAAATACATCAAATACTTAAATTGTCCATAAATACCGAAACATAAAATATAACAAATCTTAACGGATAATTCTTCTCGTGTCATTTCCCTTTTCTTGGAGAAAATTCGACCACAAATTTTAAAATGCACAAGTATGAAGGTCTAAGAGTTAAAAATTCTCAATTTTCTTCGGACAAATTTTGCATGATGTTGCTACTCCAAGAAATTTTTGGAAATAATTTTGAAATAATCAAAGCCTTCATATTAACATGCACTTTTAACAAATAATTAGGCACGATGAAATCAAAATTTTCCAAGTTGGCGAACACAGGATTATGAGCATTCTCATGATCAATCCCAATTTCTACGATATCCATATCTTTATTTGGCATCGACTCTAAATCATGATCCTCCTTGACCACTAAGTTTGGTTCGTCTTCAAGTATAACCATTTCTTCAACGCCTCCTTTATGTCTTCCACTCTTTCTACTAAAAGGGACAAATCATATGTCTAAGAAATATGATTGATGACAGTACAACTTTTTTGAAGATTTTCCAAGCAAGCTATCAAATTCTTGCAACACCTACTAACTTCATTAATAAGAAAATAAATCTACTTTTGACGCTCTTCTCGAGTGGGTTGTCAAGTGGAGGAAGCACATTATAAACTTGACATCATTTTCCTTCGCACCGACATCAGAGTGGGTTGTCTATTGCTTAATCAGTAGAATCGTCCTTGTCGTGGGCTAACTCCCAGGCTCTGAGGCCAACTAATATAGCGGAAGACGGCTTAAACAATAGAAACAATTATAGGAATTGAATCTGGAACTTTGCGATCACATGAATCCACAAAAGAGAGATAAAAGATTGTAGAACAGCCGTCAAAATAATCTGATAATTCAATAATAATGAGAGTTGTTTCATAATAATAACCCTAAGAGACTATTTATACTACCTAAACCCTAAAATTAAATAAAATCCAATAAACTTAAAAACCAAGCCCAAAACATAAACGGGCCCAAAATAATTAAATCTACTAGGCTATCATAATTAATAAATAAAAATACATCAAATATTTAAATTGTTCATAAATATCGAAACATAAATTATAGTGAATCTTGACGGATAATTCTTTCTGTGTCACCCTGCGTCTGAAATGGCTTGCACTAATAAACTAAACTCAGTAAAAGAGTTTTACTTTTTTCCTTGTACGATTTTTGTTGGTGGTATCATAGGTTGCAAAAGTTTTGGTGGAGGTATTCGCCGAGATGATTTTTGTCCATGGTTTCCTGCATGGGGATCCACACCCTGGTAATATATTAGTTTCACCAAAAGGACCAGATGGCTTTTCTTTAGGTATGTCCTTCCAAATACACTTAGGTCCTGGATTTTTCATTTGGGTGACGGTAATCACCATTTTTCAAGTATTAATTGAATTCTCTTGCCATCGACTTGACATGGTTAAATTATGCAGTTCTGCTTGATCATGGCATTTATAAAGAATTTGATGAAGAATTCAGATTGAACTACTGCCAGCTCTGGAAGGCTTTAATTCTTCTGGACTCGAACAAGATACTGCAGCTTGGCGAATACTTTGGTGTTAGGAAGTATGCTAGATACTTTCCCCTCATATTTACTGGAAGAACAATTGACAGGTGAATGCTCCTTTTCTTTTCTTTTCTTCTAAAAGGCCATTGGGAGTGGGTCCGGTGGGAGTGGGAGAGAGAATGCTAATGTTTGAAGCTGCACCTTCAGGTTTTCAATTCAACAATTAGTCTTACTGTGAATAGGGTAATTTGTTCATTTTGAAATTTTTGGATATAAGCTTGTACACATTTTGGCGTACTGTAATTTGAGGTTAGCTAATTTAGGTTTTGGAAATCCTTGTTTTTTAGGATATCTAAAATTGGAAGTTTCATTTTCAACTTTATAATATATAAGCAACTACCACGATATTTAGGGGTTCAGATTAACTTGTAGTTCTTTAACTGGTAACTGACACTATGTTGCAAGTTGCAATTGAGACATTTATTATTATTTTATAGCTTAAAGCATAGAAATACTTCATATACTTTTCTTTTTTATGAGATTGGCAGTAAATCAGCTCTTGGGGTAGCAATGTCTCTTGAAGAGAGAGAGAATCTAAGGCAGGAACTGAAGTCTCTAAGAGTGGAGGACTACTCTTCATTTTTGGAATCTTTACCCTCCGAGTTTTTAACTATATTACGTACAGAGTAAACACTAAACTTATATTACCTCTCTCTCTCTTCCTTCGTTCCTCTCTGTTTTCGTTTCCCGACCTTTTCTCTTATTTACTGGATTGGTTTTTAAGCACCAACAGATTCTGATTGCGGAAATTGTTTTCTTGTACGTTCTTTCTTGCTTTTTATTTTAGTGGGCTGCTGAGGTCCTTACTTAGCAAGTTGGGTTCTTCACAAAAGATTCGGCTACTTGCTTATGCTAAATATGCATTACATGGTCTCGCTCCAAAGTTGGATCCTGAAAATGGTAAACTTAACTACACCGACTAAATTGGAACTTACGAATTGCTATGAATAGAAATTCTAGTAAATTAATGAATTAAATGAGGAAAACATGCGGATCAATATAATACATCGATATCAACCCTTCTGTCTTCTTGTCAAGTTTGTTAACTATTTAAGTTGAGTTGATTTTACTAAGAACTTACTTCCATTTTTTCTCAGATTCTATGGTTAAAGTTGTGTTCTTCAGATTTAAGACGAGCATCACTTATCTTCAGTTGAGGTTTCTTCTGGGTAAGAATACAATTATATTGCTGCTTGGTAAAATTAAACTTGCCATGAGGGATAATGAGTAATTTTTGTTCTCCCTATTTTCAGAGTTACTGGAGTTACTTTCATGGGTAGAAGTGTTCAGACAATCTATCACTGAAAAGTTTAGGATGATTATTGTATCTGTAGATCATATACTTAGGAATCTCTTCTTCTTTTCTGCCTTGGAACCTTGATATGGTCTTTTAGATCTGCCTTGAACAGTCTGATGCTGTGTCAAAATCTAACCGTATGTTGAGAAAGTTAAATGTTTTTGTAAAAGGTGTAATTCGATGAGTAAATTACAAGTAGTGCTGCTGCTGGTGGCATATGATTAACAGTAATGTTTTGTACAACATTTGATTGTAAGGTTAGTGTACAAGTATATCATGAATGAAAGGAACATATATTTATTAGCTAAACATAACATTCCATCCAAAAAATTTACACAAGTGTTGAGTAGATTAATGTTTAACGGCTGTAATGTGGGGGTACTTGAATATGTGACAGATGAAATCTTGTTATGGGGAGGGTTAATTGATGTTTTGATTACTGTATTAGAGGTTGATTTTCAATTGGATTATTGATTTTTTTTTTGTTACAAAAACATTATTATACTCAAAAAAATATTACAAACCAGTCATTATTTAACATTTCCTTCAAAAAATTACCAAAAGTGTTGAACAGTGCATATCACGTGAACGATGTGGCACCATTTTTCATATGTAATATCATGTGTATTGTCATCGGTGAAGAAGAAATGAATCAAATATTCGTGGCCAAAATGAATCGCAACAAAATCGTACCATAATTTTTTTCCCTTTTCTAATTTTATCTTGTTTTTTTAATTTCAGTAGCAATATCATATGCCATATTATCAATAACTAATTCACACCTCAATTATTAATGTTAAGTAATGACTAGTTTGTAATATTTTTTTAAGTATAGTAATATTTTTGTAACAAAAAAAAATCGGTAACAAAATGTAAATTTATCCCTAATATAGTAACTAAAACATCAATTAACGTTCTATGTAACAGAGACTCACTTGCTGTGACGCCCCCAAAATAGGTATACATCACCCATTCTGAGTTGTCAATACATGGTGATGTAAACAACTACAACTTTTATTATTACAACAAGAAAGCGTGAGTTTGAATACAAATATTATCTTCTAGATAATATCTATACTTAAATAAATCCTCATCACATTTATTGATACATTATTTTACAAAATGGTGAGGACTACTAAACAACTCTCTCTATAACCTTCATTCCAAAACCCCGACTGCTCTCGCTTATATTCTCGCCTCCCGAGAAGAAAAATGGAACAACAAGGAAAAGGGTGAGCTCAACTAGCTCGATAAAAAATATTATGACTAAGATAATATACAACAAATTATCGTTAGTCTTCATGAGGGAAAATCTAATAGAATACAATAGACAACAAATTTTAAATCAATATTCGCAGTGAAATAATAATTCATTAGAAGAGTTAAGTAGAGAATGCAAACTACTATCTTCATGTATGAATTTAAAAGTTCATCGTCTATCTTTTATCCCCGTAACATCAATCAATATACATCCGAATCAAATATTCATCTTTGCACTACTGAGGCCAAAGATATTCATCATTGGTCATGTTCATCTAAACACTGTTCATCTTTGCACTACTTCTGCCAAAGATATTCTTCAGAAATCATTCATCTTTTTGCACTCTGAGCCAAAGATATTTAATAATATCATCATTTAAGACCGAGGATGATGAAAATATTTTTTAAAAAAGCGAATCCGGTGAAACAAAATGACAAGGATTAAGGATTAAGGATTACGTACTTTGTTTTATCCCGTCAAAAATACCTCAAAAATAATTACGAGTGGAGTAAAATTCAAGAATGATCAAAACATGGATACAATCAAAGCTAGTATCCGAATAGATATTTTGGACAAAAAGAAGAAATTTCATTTTTCGATTGAATAGTGCAGATATCGTGAATAATGTCGATACGTGAATAGTAACTCAGACACCAAAAGATAGAAATTTCCCAAAAAAAAACATCTTCACGCTTCATGAATAGTACTTCGTGAATAGTAACTCGTGAATAGTAACTCATGAATAAGTAACTCATGAATAAGTAACCCGACATGAAAAAGTTCCAAATTTGATAAAAGTTTCAACCAATATTTCAAAGATAATGATATTGAAGAAATAATAACATTTGAGAAGAAAATAACATCCCTTACCTCGAAAGATCAAGATCTTACAATTTGAAACACCAGGATATAAAGCTATGACTTGGACTTGCAACCAGATAGCAATACTCAAAGTATACTCAAAATACTCACAAGAATACGCCGATATATATAGAGAGAAAACTTCAGCTTTTACGGTGTGATTTTCAATTCTAACCCAAGACCCTATTTATAGGAAATTGCTTAGAACACCAAAAGCGTAAAATTTAATAAATTAATAATATAATTATATAAATTTCCTACACATGCCTAGAATCTGATTTCAGCCATCAAACACATGCCACATTCTAGAAAAAGTAAGAAAAAACGTTTTTCTAATTTTAAATATTTTAAACTTCCAAAATCAATTATTTTGAACTTGAACTTCAATAATTCATAATAAATAGCCCTTTTATCAGAAAATTCGAATTTCGCGAGTTTTTATAGAAAATTCAATTCTCTACAACTTTGCAGAAGAAAGTTTTTCCAAATTCCAAACAAAAATTGACCGAAATCCACAAACGGGATTTTACATGCTATAATCAAATTTCAGTCAATAAATGGGGTCCACTGACATGTTTAACATGTTTTAAACATTTATTGCAACAAAAATACTCTTCCTCCTCAGATACTCATATATCCCACATTCGTTGTAAAAATATCACCATTATTATATTATTAAAATATAATAATATATTTAAATGAATTATTTTATCGAGAAAAAGATAAAATTTCAATTTTCAACAATTGTCACATTAAAATTTTCTCCATCTATATCCACATAAAATCAATATTTTCCTCATCATATAAATCAATAATTAATTATTCACAAATAATATTACGAGAATCAATATATCGACAACCGTGCGATTCCCAGGAAAGAGGGGCTTTCAATAAGAATTTCTCCTTCTTGGTGCCGCAATTAGGTGACCAAACCTCTCCTTAGATGTAACTTTCTAAACATTGCCAATAATGTTATCTAATAATATTATTCAGATAATATGAATTATTGCTTCGATAATGAAAAATATTGTGTAATGACAATTATCAAACAACAACAATATAAAATATCAACGTAGCAATTATTGAATCAATAAAATAAAATATTGAATAAAGAATTAATTTGTAACCATTATTGAGTAGTGCCTTCACGTAAGAATCAATAATTGGTGCAATAAGTGTGTCTTCTTGTGTTTTAAACCACCGTGTATTTTAACGAAGATAACTGTGAATAACTACGCCGTTATTTTTAACCAACTTATATTTGTCGTTTTCTTCATCCAATCGCTTTCCGTTATGGGGCCCACACATGGTCATTTTGGTGCATCAATCGACGAATATTCCCTCGACAAAGATTTAATATTCAACGACCAAACGAATATTCCCAACAACAATGAATATTTTATAACCACTTGCTTATTTTGAAGTATTTGCGTATTTTACCCCTAACTATCCACATTAATCACATCAACTCTTACTATTTCAAAATAATAAATAGAAAATTAAATTTCATTAATAATAAGTTGGGGTCTTACAACCTCTCTCTCTTATGAAATTTCGTCCTCGAAATTGACGACGACTACACAGTGTTTCAAAAGGTGAGGATACCTCGCTTTCATTTCCGCTTTCCAATTCCCAAGTCATTTCCTCTATAAGATGATTCCTCCACAAAACTTTAACTTGTGGTATGACCTTTCTTGGCGTAGGACATGCTCCTTCCTATCCAAGATCTTGACAGTACCTCCTCATCACGTTAAGTCTTGGCTATTTCGTTCGGTTCTAATTCTATAACGTGGTTTGGTCTTTCACATATTTACGAAAGCATGGATATGTGAAACACATTATGAACACGAGACATACTCGGAGGTAACGCGAGTCTATAAGCTACATTTCCTACTCGGTCAAGAATTTGAAATGGACCAATAAATCGTGGATCGAGCTTTCCTCTCTTCCCAAATCTTGTAACTCCCTTCCATGGAGCAACTCGTAATAATACATGATCCCTACACTAAATTCCACGCCCTTTCGATGAAGATCCGTGATAACTCTTTTTGTCGATCTTGTGCTTGGTTTGTATCGTTGTCGAATCATTTGGATCTTTTTCGTAGTAGTCATACGCATTCAACTCGGGTCCCAACAAAGTGTTGCTTCACCCACCTCGTCCCAACATCTCGGAAGCGACACTTTCGTCCATATAATGCTTCAAATGGAGCTACACCTATACTTTACTCGATAAGCTGTTGTTGTAGGAGAATTCCACCAATGGTAAATACTTATCCCAACCGCCCTTGAAAGTCAGGGGACATGAGTCTTAATAAATCTTCAAGAGTTTGAATAGTCCTTTCGATTGTCCGTCTGGTTTGAGGATGGTATGCCAAATCTTGAATCAGAAATCCGTGCCCATAGCTTTTTGCAAGCTAACCCAAAATCTTGAAGTGAATCTTGGGTCACGATCCAAACTATGGATACTGTGCATGCCATGCAACCTCACAATCTCATTCACGTATATACTAGCAAGACGCTCAAGTGAATAAGTCTCCGTGTCGGCAAGAAATGAGCAGACTTGGTTAATCTATCAACAATAACTCAAATAGCATTGATGCCACGAGAAACGTAGTAGGAAGACACGTAACTTAAATCCATGGTAATGTGTTCCACTTCCATTTCGGAATCTCAAGTGGTTGCAACGGACCCTTAGGTACTAGATGCTCCGCCTTTACACGTTGACAAGTTAAACACATTGAGATAAACTTTGCAATCTCTCTTCATATTGTTCCACCAAAATGTATGTCGAAGATCACGATACATTTTAGTACTTCCAGGATGGATTGCAAATGGTGTATTGTGTGCCTCCATCATAATCTTGTACTTCAAATCAGAGTTGTTAGGAACACAAAGTCTAGAGTGGACTCGAAGTATTCCTTCTTCATCAATTCTCGCTTCCGGAATAGCTCCTTCTTGTACTTTCTTCTTCATACGCATCAACTCCGGTCGATGGCTCGAAAGCAACCTTAACTTTTTCTATTAAAGTTGGCTCTACGCGTATACTTGACATCATCGCACTTTTCGTTCGCAAGATATGATCTTCTACTCAACGCGTCGCCTACCACGTTCGCTTTACCCGGGATGGTATTGAATAGTGTGGTCGTAGTCTTTCAATAGTTCGAGCCAACGTCATTTGCCGCAAGATGTTAAGTTCTTTTTGAGTGAAGAAATATTTAAGGCTTTTATGGTCCGAATATATCTCCACTTTCTTCCCATATAGATAGTTCATCCATATCTTTAATATGAAACGATCACACGCCAACTCTAGATCATGAGTAGTATAATTCTTCTCATACTCTTTAAGTTGTCGTCATGAGGCATAGGCTATGACTTTCCCACGTTGCATGAGAACACATCCTAACCCTTCATCGAAGCATCATTTGTGACGCCCCAAAATAGGTCCATTCCATCCAACCCATTTCGAGTCGCCAAATACATGGTACGTAAATAACTACAACTTTATTATTACAACATATAAACCGTGAGTTTAAATACGAGATATTGCCATCTAGACAATATCCACACGCAAATAAATCCCCATCATAATTATTGATACATTATTTTACAAAATGGTGAGGACTACTAAACAACTCTCTGTAACCTTCATTCCATACCCCGACTAGTACTCGCTACATTCTCGCCTCCCGAGAAGAAAAATGGAACAACAAGGAAAAGGGTGAGCTCAACTAGCCCGGTAAAGAATATTATGACTAAGATAATATACAACAAATTATCGTTAGTCTTCAACAGGAAAAATCTAATAGAATACAATAGACAACAAATTTTAAATCAATATTCGCAATGAAATAATAATTCATTAGAAGAGTTAAGTAGAGAATGCAAACTACTATCTTCCATGTATGAATTTAAAAGTTCATCGCTCATCTTTTATCCTCGTAACATCAATCAATATATATACCGAATCACATATTCATCTTTGCACTCTACAGCCAAAGATATTCATCGATTAGTCATGTTCATCTAAACACTGTTCATCTTTGCACTACCACAGCCAAAGATATTCTTCAGAAATCATTCATCTTTGCACTACTGTGCCAAAGATATTCCATAATATCATCATTTAAGATCAAGATGATGAAAATATTTTTAAAGAAACGAATCCAAAGTGAAACAAAATGACAAGGATTAAGGATTAAGGATTCAGTACTTTGTTTTATCCACGTCAAAAATACCTCAAAAATAATCATAGGGGTGTAAAATTCAAGAATGATCAAAACATGGATACAATCAAAGCTAGTATCCGAATAGATATTTAGAGCGAAAAGAAAAATTTTCATTTTTCTATGAATAAAGTCAGATATTCGTGAATAGTCTTAGTATTCGTGAATAAGTAACTCACACCAAAAGATAGAAATTCCACAAAAAACATCTTCACGCTTTCATAGAATAATAGTACTCGTGAATAAGAACTCGTGAATAGTAACTTCATGAATAGTAATCGTGAATAGTAACTCATGAATAAGTAACCCGACATGAAAAAGTTCCAAATTTGATAAAAAGTTCCAACCAATATTTCAAAGATAATGATATTGAAGAAATAATATCATTTGAGAAGAAAATAACATCCCTTACCTCGAAAGATTAAGACTTAATTTGGAATAAAGGGTATAGTCTTTGAAAGGAACTTGCAAGACCGTCTAACAATACTCAAAGTATACTCAAAATACTCACAAGAATACGCTCGATAATATAGAGAGAAAACTTCATTTACGGTGTGATTTTCAATTCTAACCCAAGACCCTATTTATAGGAAAACGCTTAGAACACCAAAAGCAGAAAAAATTTAATAAATTAATAATATAATTATATAAATTTCCTACACATGCCTAGAATCTGATTTCAGCCATCAAACACATGCCACCTTCTAGAAAAAGTAAGAAAAACGTTTTTCTAATTTTAAATATTTTAAACTTCAAAAATCAATTATTTTGGACTTGAACTTCAATAATTCATAATAAATAGCCCTTTCATCAGAAAATTCGAATCTCACGAGTTTTTATAGGAAATTCAATTCTCTACAACTTTGCAGAAGAAAGTTTTTCCGAATTCCAAACAGAAATTGACCGAAATCCACAAACGGGCAATTTTATAGGCTATAATCAAATTTCAGTCAATAAATGGGGTCCACCGACATGTTTAACATGTTTTAAACATTTATTGCAACAAAAATACTCTTCCTCCTCGTATACTCATATATCCCACATTCGTTGTAAAAATATCACCATTATTATATTATTAAAATATAATAATATATTTAAATGAATTATTTTATCAGAAAAAGATAAAATTTAAATTTTCAACAATTGTCACATTAAAAATTTTCTCCATCTATATCCACATAAAATTAATATTTTCCTCATCATATGAATCAATAATTAATTATTCACAAATAATATTACGTAATCACAATATCGACAACCGCAAAAGCGGTTCAGAAAAGGGGCTTTCCAATAAGAATTTCTCCATTGGGCGCGCAATTAGGTGACCAAACCTCTCCTTAGATGTAACTTTCTAGACATTGCCAATAATGTTATCTAATAATATTATTCAGATAATATGAATTATTGCTTCGATAATGAAAAATATTGTGTAATGACAATTATTGAAACAACAAAGAATATAAAATATCAACGCAACAATTATTAAATCAATAAAATATCTTTGAAAGAAATTCGTGTAACCATTATTGAGTAGTGCCTTCTTACGTAAGAATCAATAATTGGTGCAATACTGGTGTCTTCTTGTGTTTTAATCACCGAGTATTTTAACAAAGATAACTGTAAAAAACTACGCCTGTTATTTTTAACCAACTTATATTTGTCGTTTTCTTCATCCAATCGCTTTTCCGTTATGGGGCCCATTTATACGGTCGCTACCGTCGTCGCATTTAATATTCCCCGACAAGACATTTAATATTCCACGACCAAACGAATATTCCCAGACAACAATGAATATTTTATAACCACTTGCTTATTTTGAAATATTTGCGTATTTTACCCCTAACTATCCACATTAATCAAATCAACCCTTACTATTTCAAAATAATAAATAGAGAAAATTAAATTTCATTAATAATAAGTTGGGGTCTTACAACCTCCCCTCCTTATGAAATTTCGTCCTCGAAATTGACGTACGTACCTGGTGTTTTGAAAAGGTGAGGATACCTCGCTTTTATTTCCGTTTCCAATTCCCTGTGTCATTTCCTCTATAAAGATGATTCCTCCACAAAACTTTAACTTGTGGTATGACCTTTCATGCGTAGGACATGCTCCTTCCTATCCAAGATCTTGACAGTACCTCCTCACACGTTAAGTCTTGGCTATTTCGTCTGGGTTCTAATTTATAACGTGGTTGGGTCTTTCACATATTTACTGAAATACGAGATATGTGAAACACATTATGAACACGAGACATACTTGAGGTAACGCAAGTCTATAGGCTACATTTCTACTACTCGGTCAAGAATTTGAAATGGACCAATAAATCGTGGATTGAGCTTTCTCTCTTCCCAAATCTTGTAACTCCCTTCCATGGAGCAACTCGCCGCAACAATACATGATCCCCACACTAAATTCCACGTCCTTTCGATGAAGATCCGCATAACTCTTTTGTCGATCTTGTGCCGTTTGTATATCGTTGTCGAATCATTTGAATCTTTTCGGTAGATCATACATACTTAACTTTCGGGTCCCAACAATGTTGCTTTCACCCACCTCATCCCAACATATTCGAGAAGCAACACTTTAAATCCATATAATGCTTCAAATGGAGCCACACCTATACTTGCTCGATAATCTGTTGTTGTAGAAGAATTCCACCAATGGTAAATACTTATCCTAACGCGCCTTGAAGTCTAGGACACGAGTCTTAATAGATCTTCAAGAGTTTGAATAGTCCTCTCGATTGTCGTCTGTTTTGGGATGGTATGCCGAACTAAATCGCAAATCCGCGCCCATAGCTTTTTTTGCAAGCTAACCCAAAATCTTGAAGTGAATCTTGGGTCACGATCCGAAACTATGGATACTGAGCATGCCATGCAACCTCACAATCTCATTCACGTCATATACTAGCAAGACGTTCAAGGAATAAGTCTCCGTATCGGCAAGAAATGAGCCAGACTTGGTTAATCTATCAACAATAACCCAAATAGCATTGATGCCTTGAGAAACCGTAGGAAGACCCGTAACGAAATCCATGGTAATGTGTTCCCACTTCCATTTCGGAATCTCAAGTGGTTGCAACGGACCCTTAGGTACCAGATGCTCGCCTTTACACGTTGACAAGTTAAACACATTGAGATAAACTTTGCAATCTCTCTCTTCATATTGTTCCACCAAAATGTATGTCGAAGATCACGATACATTTTAGTACTTCCGGGATGGATTGCAAATGGTGTATTGTGTGCCTCCATCATAATCTTGTACTTCAAATCAGAGTCGTTAGGAACACAAAGTCTAGAGTGGACTCGAAGTATTCCTTCTTCATCAATTCTCGCTTCCGGAATAGCTCCTTCTTGTACTTTCTTCTTCATACGATCGTATTTCCGAATTCGGTGGCTTGAGCAACCTTAACTTTTTCTATTAAAGTTGGCTCTATCGTATACTTGACATCATCGCACTCGTTCCTCAAGATATGATCTTCTACTTAACGCGTCACTACCACGTTCGCTTTTCCAGGATGGCATGGTCAGAACATGTGCTGAAATGAGTCTCCTCTTGAGTTCTTCGAAGCTCTTCCCACATTCCTTACTCCATTTGAATTTTGTATCTCTACGAGTCAGCTGCGTTAATGTAATAGCGATTCGAGAAAACCCTTCCACGAATCTCCGATAATAACCAGCTAAGCCCAAAAAGCTACGTACTTCAGTCACCGACTTTGGTTGTTCTAACTTTGTATTGCTTCAATCTTCACGGATCAACAGATACTCCATGTTTCGACATAATTACGTGCCCAAGGAATGCTACTTCCTCAAGCCGTAACTCGCATTTCTTCAATTTGGCATATAGTTTGTTTTCACGAAGCCTTTGGAGTACCAGATTCAAATGGTGCTCATGATCTTCACGACTTTTGGAATATATAAGGATGTCATCAATAAAACAACAACGAATCGATCCAAATATTCCTTGAATACTCGGTTCATCATATCCATGAAAGCCGCAGGAGCATTAGTTAGTCCGAAAGACATGACTAAGAATTCATAATGCCCGCATCTGAGTTAGAAGGCGGTCTTTGGAATATCCTCGATTCTAATCTTGGTGATGATATCCGTAAGCTAAAATCGATTTTTGAAAAGAATTGTGCCCTTTGAATTGGTCAAACAAGTCATCAATACGAGGTAGAGGATACCTATTCTTGATGGTGACATGGTTCAATTTCGATAGTCAATACATAAAGTCGCATACTCCCGTCTTTCTTCTTTACGAATAAAAGCAGAGCACCCCGAGGAGATGTCTTAGGGCCGAATGAAACCGATGTCCAACAATTCTCGTAGTTGGACCTTTAACTCTGAAGTTCAATAGAGCCATTCGATATGGGGTTTTAGAAATGGGCTTTGTGCAAGTTCAAGATCAATAAAGAATTCAACTTCACGTTACGGGGTAGACCAGGAAGTTCTTCGTGAAATACGTCGGGAAAGTCAATAACAACGGGAATATTATTCAAATTTGGCGTGTCTTTATTCAAATCCATAACATGGACTAAGAAAACTTGACATCCGTTTTTCAATAAACGAATAGCTTTATGATTAGATATAGCGGTGATTGATTTTAATGGTTTAGTTGCTTGAATTCATACAACGGGTTGGTTAGGAATATGAAAACTAACAACCTTACGTAAAACAATCAATTTTGGCATGATGAGTAGTTAACCAATCAATCCCTAAAATCACATCAAAAGCAAGTATCTTTAAAGAGATAAGGTCAACAGGTAAGGTGATGGTGCTAACTTGAATCAAACAAGATTTATAAACGATGGATGTGATGAAAGTTTTCCTAACGGAGTTTCCATGAGATAGGTCAAAGTCTAATTTCTCCCGAGTCAAGTTTAAGCGTTGAAAGCGCAAAGCAAGAGAGATAAAAGAATGGGTAGAACAAAGATATCTAGTAAGGTATAAACTTCGCAAGAATTTATAATTAACTAACCGTGCTAACTTCGTTCGGGTTCCTCGCATTTTGACTTGGTCACGACAAACGCTTCTTCCGAGAATCGTTGACTTTGACTTTTTCGGGACGATCTTTTGAGTCACCGTCCCTCATTGAACTAGGTTTATTCTTGTCATAATCTCAAGCGATATGTCCTTCCTTTCCACAATTATAGCATACCTTGAAGCTGTTGTGGGCGGTTTGGATCGATATGTCCTCTTTTCCGCATTTGTAATATATAATGGGTGGTCGTTTCTCCTCCTTAGAACCCGATTCTTCACGCAAGACCATCCTCTTCACATGGTCATTGTTAAATCTCCTTTTTAAAATCTCTCTCGACTCGCTTCTTCTATTTTCATGGCTATGATTACCACCAAAGTGGTTACCATTTTTGTCCGTCTCGCTTTTCTCCATTGGTTATCATTATTACATTGATCGCTATCTACGTACGATCCTGGTTGTGGTCCCTCGGTTGGTAGTACTCGTTATCTCGCTCTAATAATTGAGCCTGCATTTACAACATCTGAATAGAGAGAAAATTAATGAGAAATGAGATATCGACGTATCTACGGGTTTCAAACCTCTAAGAAACATCAAGCGTCATCGTTCCTCATTCTCCACCAAATGAGGTGCAAACACGGATAACTCTCGCAAACTTTGCCTCGTCATTGAGACACCGTCGTGTTGTTCTCGCTCGGTCTAATAAACTCCACTTCCTTCATATATTGAACACTTTCGGAAAGTATTTGTCATTAAATAGCTCTCAAACGTCTCCCAGAGACACGCTTTGAGTCGCAATTTGGATGGGTACGCTTCACTGAGACTCCACCAAGAAATGCCTTTCGCCACGGAACATAAAAGGTGGCGAATGGAACCTTCTGTTCCTCCGTGCATCCCAAGACATCGAATATCTTGGTAATTTGTTTGACCCATGTTTCGCGCATGATCGGATCTGGCTTTCCCTTAAATTCGGTGGTCCCAACTCTTTGAAGCGCTTGTTTGTGACAACCCGTGAATTGCTATCATTTCCTCCTCGTATTTTGAACACGAGTCTCCTCGTCGATTTTGCATGAAGCTGCAAAAAGCTTCTAAACATCCCTCGTTCATCATCGCTTTCGGTGGTGTTGTTCACGGGAGGAACATTGCCACTGTTGCACGTTCTCCTCGTTGGAAAGTACTGAGCGTCTCCACGGTCTCATTTCCATTGTTAATATTCTCTCATTCGACATTCTCAAATCATCGTCATAAAACAAGGGTTAATTAAGGAAATCAATGTATCACATAATATCCTTATATATCTTGACCAACTAAAAAAATAAGCTTAGGTAGGACACACTAGCGAATGATTTACTCGTCTCTCCTCCTAGTTCTATTCCCGATCTCCGCCAGAGATCATATCCCTAAGCTCGATACTAATTGTGCGCGCCCCAAAATAGGTATACATCACCCATTACGAGTCACAATACATGGCATGTAAACAACTACAACTTTTATTATTACAACAAGAAAAGCGTGAGTTTGAATACAAATATTATCTTACAGACAATATCTATACTCAAATAAATCCTCATCACATTTATTGATACATTATTTTACAAAATGGTGAGGACTACTAAACAACTCTCTCTATAACCTTCATTCCAAACCCCGACTGTACTCATCGCTATATTCTTGCCTCCCCGAGAAGAAAAATGGAACAAAAAGAAAAGGGTGAGCTCAACTAGCTCGATAGAAGAATATTATGACTAAGATAATATACAACAAATTATCGTTAGTCTTCAACAGGAAAAAATCTAATAGAATACAATAGACAACAAATTTTAAATCAATATTCGCAATGAAATAATAATTCATTAGAAGAGTTAAGTAGAGAATGCAAACTACTATCTTCTATGTATGAATTTAAAAGTTCATCGCTCATCTTTTATCCCCGTAACATCAATCAATATACATCGGAATCAAATATTCATCTTTGCACTACTGTGCCAAAGATATTCATCGATTCAGTCGTGTTCATCTAAACACTGCTCATCTTTGCACTACTGGCCAAAGATATTATTCAGAAATCATTCATCTTTGCATTCTGTGCCAAAGATATTCAATAATATCATCATTTAAGATCGAGGATGATGAAAATATTTTTAAAGAAACGAATCCCGGTGAAACAAAATGACAAGGATTAAGGATTAAGGATTCAGACTTTGTTTTATCCACGTCCAAAAATACCTCAAAAATAATTACAGTGGTGTAAAATTCAAGAATGATCAAAACATGGATACAATCAAAGCTAGTATCCAGAATAGATATTTTGGACAAAAAGAAGAAATTTCATTTTTCGGTGAATAATTGTAGTATCGTGAATAAAATAAGTCGATATCGTGAATAAGAATCTCAGACACCAAAAGATAGAAATTTTCCAAAAAAACATCTTCACGCTTCATGAATAGTACTCGTGAATAAGAATCTCGTGAATAGTAACTCATGAATAAGAACTTCGTGAATAGTAACTCATGAATAGTAACTCGTCGTGAATAATAACTCATGAATAGTAACCCGATATGAAAAAGTTCCAAATTTGATAAAAAGTTCCAACTAATATTTCAAAGATAATGATATTGAAGAAATAATATCATTTGAGAAGAAAATAACATCCCTTACCTCGAAAGATCGATTTCTAAATTTAAAACAGGATATAAGCTATGACTTGACTTGACCAGATATAGCAATACTCAAAGTATACTCAAAATACTCACAAGAATACGCTCGATAATATAGAGAGAAAACTTGATTTAACGGTGTGATTTTCAATTCTAACCTAAGCACCCTATTTATAGGAAATTGCTTAGAACACCAAAGCGAGAAAATTTAATAAATTAATAATATAATTATATAAATTTCCTACACATGCCTAGAATCTGATTTCAGCCATCAAACACATGCCACATTCTAGAAAAAGTAAGAAAAACGTTTTTCTAATTTTAAATATTTTAAACTTCCAAAAATCAATTATTTCGGAGCTTTGAAACTTCAATAATTCATAATAAATAGCCCTTTTATCAAAAAATTCGAATCTCGCGAGTTTTTATAGGAAATTCAATTCTCTACAACTTTGCAGAAGAAAGTTTTTCCGAATTCCAAACAGAAATTGACCGAAATCCACAAACGGGGATTTTACATTTATAATCAAATTTTAGTCGATAAATGGGGTCCATTGACATGTTTAACATGTTTTAAACATTTATTGTAAAAAAAATCTTCTTCCTCATATATACTCATATATCCCACATTCGTTGTAAAAATATCACCATTATTATATTATTAAAATATAATAATATATTTAAATGAATTATTTTATCGAAAAAGATAAAATTTCAATTTTCAACAATTGTCACAATAAAATTTTTTCTCCATCTATATCCACATAAAATCAATATTTTCTCATCATATAAATCAATAATTAATTATTCACAAATAATATTCTGTAATCACAATATCGACAATGATTGATAGGTTCGTGAAAGAGGGCTTTCCAATAAGAATTTCTCCTTACTTACAAGCGCAATTGGTGACCAAACCTCTCCTTGTATGTAACTTTCTAGACATTGCCAATAATGTTATCTAATAATATTATTCAGATAATATGAATTATTGCTTCGATAATGAAAAAATATTGTGTAATGACAATTATGAAACAACAAGAATATAAAATATCAACGCAGCAATTATTGAATCAATAAAATAAAATATCGAGCGATAGAATTACCGAACCATTATTGAGTAGTGCCTCTTACGTAAGAATCAATAATTGGTGCAATCCAGGTGTCTTCTCGTGTTTTAACCAGCGGGTATTTTAACAAAGATAATTCAGTAATAACTACGTAGATTATTTTTAACCAACTTATATTTGTCGTTTTCTTCATCCAATCGCTTTTCAGTTATGGGGCCCACACATGGACTACTACGCATTTAATATTCCGAATATTCATTTAATATTCTGAATATTCCACGAAAAACGAATATTCAAACAACAATGAATATTTTATAACCACTTGCTTATTTTGAAGTATTTGCGTATTTTACTCCTAACTATCCACATTAATCACATCAACCCTTACTATTTCAAAATAATAAATAAATAAAATTAAATTTCATTAATAATAAGTTGAGGTCTTACACCTGCCATATATTGGGCACATGATAGTCATTAAACATTAGTCTATTCAACATTTTTATTAATTTTTTGGATGAAATGTTATTGAAATAAAACAAATTAGTAATTAGAATAAAAATTGACCCATAATATAGTATTCAAACTATCAATTAACCCGAATTGATATTAATTTTGAATTTTCAAATGTCTAAAATTGACTTTAAAAGGCCAAAAATATCTTTGAAACTAAACTAGTACTTTATTACCAAGAAATTGGCCGGTGTTGCTCCGTACTGGCTCGGGAGTTGCTATAAACTTGTATGACTCGAGTTCGCTCTTGATTTGGTTGAATGGCTAACAAGAATAGGAGTGTAAATAAATTAAGTCGAGTTGAATATTGGATTGTTTAATTTTGATTCATAAAATTTATCGAGTATGAAATAAAGTCTAAACAATTTAAACTTTTTGAGCGAATACGATCAGATTATCAATAGAAAATTAATTTAAAAAAGTTCAAGTAATTTATTGAACTTTAAAATTTACTCATCATATTTGAATCATTTATATTTTAAATGAAGATCTGAATATAACTTTTAATCGGTAAGATCTAACTTAGTCGGAACTATTTGTTTCATTTTATAACCTTAAACAAGAAGCCTTGGAACACCATTAAGTACTAATTCCTCCCTGCAACACCATAAAGTGTACTAATTCCTCCGTAATAAAGTACTCCCTCCGTCCCATGATAAAAGTCCTTATTACTATTTTTGGTAGTCCCATGTTAAATGTCCATTTTCCTTTAATAACCAAACTTTTACACATTTTTCTATTATACCCATAGCATTAAATATCTCATACTTTTCTTATTATAATTCTCTCTCTATATTTAATGACATTATTATAGACAATTTTGTTATTTCATTCATCTTTTTAATATACGTAAAAAGTCCACCAAAACTTTTATCCTAGGACGGAGGGAGGGGGTATAAGATTACATTTTAACTTTTCAAAGTTAGTATGTAATATTTTTAGATTCAAAGTTGGTGGGATATATTATTAGCAATATTATTTATAATTTTCATAACTATATTATTTAAATCTAAATTACTTCATATTAAATTTAAAAATGATATCTTCCATCACTCTACTTTGAATGCATTGCATAAATTTACTTGGCTTAGAAAATATTAACGTTATGTAATTAGTGATAGTGATGCATGAAAATATATTAAGGAGGAACTAAAGTAATCCTTAAACTCTAATTAGGGCAGGTTTCAGAGTATTATTTTTAAAACTACCAAGAAAAATCTGACGAAAAAGAGATTATAGTTTATTCTACCAAAAAAACACTTGCAGCTAATCATATTAAACATAAATGAATGCTGAAATAGGTTATCATCCAAACCACACAAGTTCAGACCAGCATAACTACAAAATTTACAGTCTGTTAATATCCATCGGAGTGATCAGATCTGATTTTTTGACTGACCTGAAAACAAAATGCTAAGCAGTTTTCCCTGGTAATGTTTGAGAAACATCTCAATACCCAAACCTTTGTTCCATTTCAAGTGGATAGATTAAATTTAATCTCTTGCAAATCAGATTAATGGTAAAAAAAATTCAAACAAATGTATTTTGGATAGAAATTACAAGACCAAATAACCAAACTAATCCAGCAATTTCTCGCTTGTTTTCATATTGTTTCTTCTAGGAAGAACCTGAATTACCAGGATCACTTCAACTTCCATGTCTATGTGGATTGTGGACCTACAACCAAACAGCAGAGAACATAAATGAGAAAGAATACCACATATGTTAAAAGTATACAATGTGGATTCAACAAAGCTAACCAAATCGAGCTTCGTATGGACTTGAGCTCAGTTTGAAGAACATCATCACCCAACTCAAATATAACCCCAACATAAAAATTTACTTTCAACTTTAATTACACTTTAATGTTAGTTTAGTTGCATTTTATATCAGGGCTGATTAATTAGACTAGAAACTGGTCCTATGAATGAGAATATCACGGTTTTTGACCACCGGTCGGAACTGGTGATTTAACTATAAAAAATGGTAAAATAGACAGGTATACCGTCTTTATTTTTAATTAATTTTCAACTCTTGCCTTTATTCACAATGTTAACCAAAATTATATTAAAATCTTATTAATATATACTTATATAATGTTTTGCAAAATTATATTTTAGTTTAGCAAGAAGAGATGTTTTAAAATCCTATTAATTACTCATAATATTTTCATGTATTTATGATGTCACCCTTCCGATAGCGCCGGTGATTGGAACGAGAGACCCATCCCACCCATTATCTTTTTCGATTTGATGAACAGTCCAGTTCTGGAAACATTAAACTAAAGTAATATAAGCACATACATTTATGCCTAGGTAGAGAGTTTTGCTTTCAGATCATCTGCCACAGAATCAATGAATTCCTCCGTGTTCAGATAGTGTTCCCTATTGAGCCTGCACCATGTAGAAAACATAAGTTACAACATCAATCATGTGAAGAAGGAGAACACAAAATTAGTAAATGATAAGGGTCACTTACTTGGATCCATGAAGAATAAGAGCAAGATCCTTGGTCATCTTTCCAGATTCCACAGTACCAATACAAGCTGCTTCTAGCTTTTCCGTGAAATCCAGGAGTTTAGCATTGTCATCCAACTTTGCCCTGTCAACATGAGTAAAGTTCGCTCATTCAATATAGTGAAGAAAACCAAGATATTTACAATTCCATACTCTGTAAGACAGACAATGTTTAAAAAGACGTCCAGCTTTGCAAACTAACAATCCATAATCCTGTACCTGTGTGCAAGTCCTCGAGACCATGCAAAGATTGACGCTATGCTGTTTGTGCTAGTTTCCCCTCCCTTTTGATGAACCCTGTAATGACGGGTAACAGTGCCATGGGCTGCTTCAGCTTCAATGGTTTTTCCATCAGGACAAACCTGAAAATATGAGAACATAATATTTTGAATGAAAATGCAAAAAAAATCAACAAAATACGAACCAAGAAACAAAATATTAGATCAGTTACATTTTGGTGTATAGCCGAAAACACAATTAAACTTTAAGATACAAAGGAGGATAACCTAGAGAAAATAATTAGAATGTAAATGGACAAATAAGAAGTATACCACGTTATAAGTCTATATCATAGGTTCACCAATAAACAAAAGTGAAGAATATACATTGAAAGGTAACATACCAGGACTGAAGTCATTAATCCAAGGGATCCGAAACCTGCAAGTTATGTTAAATCTGAGATCAAATGGAATCCATAAAATAAATTTGCAGACTTCACATACAGCAACACTACATTATAAGAGGTCTATAAGCAATAAGGGATAGTATGCACAGACCACACCATGCTTATCAAGTCGTCGCCTAGTCGTCGTCGTCCGAGCGGTATAAAATTTCAAGGCGTCGGGGCGACTTGGGTTCACAGCATGAAGTCGAGCGATCTGCAGGCGATTCGGACGACTTGGTCGCCTATTGAGCGACTTGGACGACGTGAGTGCTAATCGGGCGACTTGCTAGAGTGGAAACCCTACAAACCAAATCGATCGATCGAGCTGATGAGCCACTTCGGCACTTCATATCATCAGTCATCACAGAGCAGAGGGAGAGAGGCGACTCGCGACGGCGACTCAATCCGGCAGCTTGCGACGGCTTCGGCCTCTTCTCCGGCAGCTCGCAACGACTCTGGCCTCTTCTCCGGCAGCTCGCGACCTCCGGTATGCTTCTCCTCTTCTTCTTCTCTTCTATTTCTCCTCTTCATCTTCTTCTTTCTCTGCTGCTCTGTTTTTTTTGGGCATTCTGACCTCTGATGGGGTATGAGTCTGAGTGTATTGACTGTATTATTTACCTTTTGCTTTGAGGGTCACGTGGGTCTAGTACTACTAGTCTATTATTATTATTTTTTTGTGAACTTGTGATGAGGCAACACTCTGTACAGGACTCTTTATTGGGTATATATGCTGCCTAATTAATTTATGTTGCAAGTGCAGTTATTCAATACTCTTTAATATTGAAGTGATATTAAATGACTGAATATGATATAATTAAAGTCCTTGCTTTATATGATTGAATATGATATAATATGCTGCTAATTGATATGATAAATTGGTAATTGGTATGTTTTTTTATATGACATGGTAATTTTTTATATTCTGTTAGTGTTGTTGCTTAATTTTTTTTATATATGATATGTGATGTATTGTTGTCTTATACTTATAATATAGTTATAAAGTACTTATAATATTGTTATTCTATATATACAATCTTAAAAATTAAGAAACAAAACATAAATTAGTTATGTTAAATCTGAGATCAAATGGAATCCATAAAATAAATTTGCAGACTTCACATACAGCAACACTACATTATAAGAGGTCTATAAGCAATAAGGGATAGTAGGCACAGACCACACACACAAACCAGTTTGAAGCTGGCTGCTGGGATATGACTGATGTGCTTGTATGTGTGTAAGTGACCACAGAATACAAAAATTTGCACAATTAAGTAGCTTTATGTCATAAAAGTTTGTCAAACAAACCTTGTGCTAAAAAATCACTCTGTACATCCCCATCATAGTTTTTGCATGCCCATACATAACCTCCGTCACTCTTAAGAGCATATGCAACCATATCATCAATAAGACGGTGTTCATACCTACAAAATTCCATCATAGAAGTGAATACCAGATAAAATGCAAGTGGAAGTCCAAAAAAAAGTGTGTTAATATTACATACTTGACTACTTACCATATCCCAGCAGCTTCAAACTTTGATTTCCAGCTTGCTTCATAAACTTCTTGAAATATGTCCTTAAATCTTCATTAATGAAAAGAAATGATAATCAGACAACTAAATTAAGAGCTCAAAACAGGTGCAAATAAAAGTACCACAAGACTGAAAGAGCCAAGGAGTGAAACAAGAATTAGCCAACAATCAATGAGTTACAGTGAACAATTGCAAGATTATAAGTGCATAGCGAATACACAAGGAAAATTATTCAATGAAGTTAAACAACCAAAAAAGACATACCTTCCATCATATTTCTTGAGAATAGTATTTTTTGTGCTAAGATAAAGTGGCCACTTTTTCTGGTAAGCTGTGTTCATTGAAGCATCAGCAAAAGCATGAATGGACTGCATTTCCATGATAAATATAAAAAGAGATGCATGTCAGTTGCTGCAGGAAGGAACCATCAATTTGAATTCAATATACCACTAAACAACTTGCAAAGCAAACCTCATCTGTGTTGTACATTGACAAAGCTACACCTCCAGCACCAGTGAAGTTGTAAACTTCCAACTCTGTTTTTTCGTCTTTTCCTTCTGGTACTGTATAAAAGTTAAGCACCATTCTCAAAAGATGTTATTATATATTTTTGTAAACATAGATAGGTAGAGAAGGTAATAAAGCACTAAAGCAGTGACAACCATACAAATTTAGTCATTTTGAAACCTTTAAAAAATTAAGCAGCTAAAATGACAATGAAAATTCAAAAAGATGTCCATGAGGGGTCTGACAACAGAGAAAATAAGTTTACCAAAAACCAATTTAAGTTTTCCAGGTCCTTTGATAACTGCATCAGTTGCTCGGTATTGATCACCAAAAGCATGCCTTCCAATGCATATTGGCTTTGTCCAGCCTGAAAATATGAGTAATTACTTCAGCTCTATTCCACCAGGTGACAAAAAAAATAGTGAAAATACAAACATTACAAAAGGTTTACCTGGAATAAGCTTGGGGATGTTTTTGCAAATAATTGGTTCCCTGAATACGGTCCCTGCAGCGAGTGTGAATTATAATAAGCCATCAACAGTCAATCATATTATGTAAAGCAATAACTTTGAGACTTACAAAGTGAAACAAGTAAGTCACTGACCATTTAAAATGTTCCTAATTGTCCCATTTGGACTCTTCCACATCTGCTTCAGGCCAAACTCCTCAACACGAGCTTCATCTGTAAAATTAATAACCATATTTTTTGTTTTTGTTTAGTAATGATAACATACCAAAAGTCCCTGTAAAGCATTCATCAATGTATTATCTAAAATAAAATAAAAAATCTTTCTGTCAGATCCAGTAATGTATACCTGGAGTAATGGTAGCACACTTGATTGCCACATTGTACCTAAAAGGATACAATACACCTCAGCTTTCAAAAAAACAATAGACACACACAATAAGGCACAAGCACGCGGAGACACGAGGATAGAAAATATTAAAGCTCGATGCACAAGTTAATCAAAGTACACAAATGCCATGAACAGTAAACCAGCAAGGAGATAATACCAAAAAACACCAAGATAGAGCTGTTAGAATTTCTGATAATTTTCAAGCAATAGAATAGCAAGCAAAAAAACCTTATAGTAATTTTTTTTGAAAATAGAAATATAGAAACATTAAAGAATTCAAGTACATACTTGAGGGTGGCCTCTGCACTTTCAATAGTAACTTTATCATCTGTTGCATCACGGTGAGGAAGGCCAAGGTCAAAGTATTTTATATCCAGCTCCACAAAGGGAAAAATGAGCTGCAGTATATCAATTCAAGTCATAAGCACGAGATAAATTCTAATTGAACAAAACAGTAAAAAGCAATATCAAGTAAAAGAAGCAAATTACCTTGTCCTTTATTGATTTCCAGAACACTCGAGTCATTTCATCTCCTGCAGCATATATTAGGAAGAACCACGTAAGAGACTAAAAAGGGAACAGAATGTAGTTACTTAGATAACTGAAATATGTAGCTCTGCCTCACAAGCATAAAAACATGTGGATATGCACACAAAATGACCTCAGGTCCTCATTGGTTTGCTCACGAAGCATACAGCTTTCCCTTTGCAATTTAGAAAAGGATTTTTTACAATATTCTACAAGTACTTTTACAGAGATTATGGACATTTAGTTATCCAAATTCTGTTGCTATATTTAATAATGAAATAATATGTATTCAGATCTAAAGAAAACAAGAATATAAAGAACCCAAATGCAATATTAAAGAATAGAACTTAACAACAAAAAAGGGCTCTCTCTCTCTCTCCCTTCCAACTGATAGTACCCACTACTGAGATTCTACTACTAACAAATATTCTAATCTCCCTTCTCATCCAAAAATTACGAGGAAAACACATCACAAAAGCAGAAGTATATCCTACAATACAAAGAAATCCAAGCAACACACCTACTAAAAAAGATTCAGTAAAATAGAATTCTCAGATAAACTTGTATGTGAAAACCCAGATCAAGACTCCATCAATAAAAAAACTAGGGAGATAATAAGAGAAAGCAGGAACCCAACAGCGATTGTTTCTAAATAAAAAGAAAGAAAGAACAAATTTTTACCGAGGTAATAGTTCAAAGGTCGTCATGCTGATACATGGTAACTAAAATTCAGTCTTTACATATTGAAATTTGTTATTGTTTTCTTAAGTACATACTTAATTACTGATAGAAACCGATTATGAACAGATCTGTCCCAAAAGAAAACTAGAAACTGCAGATATCGATCGATCGGATCATCTCACAAAAAATTTGAAGTCAAAATGTAGGGAAAGAAGCTCACCGTCCATCTCAACGATGGGGTTGGCGACTTTGATCTTCTCGAATCCCATTGTCCAATCGATTCACTTTCAAATAGGGGGTGTGATAAAATTGTGCAGAGAGGGTTTTAGAGAGAGCAAATAAGAGAGAGGTGGCAAATTGTTAGAAACTCGGGAGTGAAGACATATAGGAGGAGCAAATGGGAAGAGAGAACGGTGGCTGGCTGCCAGTGGCCCTACTACTACTTTGAATAACTAGAAAACGCACCCAGTCCTCTACTGAAATTTGATACCAACTGTATTTTTTAGTGGAAAATAATATATCAATAAATTTTAAATTTTAAATATTAAATATTAAAATAAAATAATAATGTATAAATATTTTTAATTTTTTTATAAAATATGTAGTCGGAATATTTTAATTTAATTTTAAAAAAAAATTAAGTTGTTACAAAAAAAATGCTTATTGCAAATAAAAATATTAATTACTAATTATTTTGTATGTATATTAATTTGTATCCCATATCATTGTGTCTACTTGTAAGTGAGTCTATATATTTTTTATATATTTAAAATAAAAATCTATATGGAATTTCCAAGACAAATATTTGAGTATTATCCATAGCATGATAAAATAGCACTATCTTAATTTTACTATCATTGTAAATGAATACGGATCTAAAGTATTTTTTTAAATATCACCTCTCTTAAATAATATTTTTTTATTATAATTATTTCGTTTTGAAGATTTTTTTTAAAAACAAATGGGGTCGCGAGGCGGTATTTTTGTAAGTAAAAAAAAAGCAATTAGGACCACTCTATTTTAATATTATTTTATATTTTAAAAAAATCTTCAAAACGACGTAGTTTTAATAAAAGATTGTTATTTAAGAAGAATGTTTTAGATTTGATTGCCTATAAAATGAATTGTTTAGTTACGAATTATAGACGCAATCTATTATGTTTAATATCATGTTTTGTCGTTACAAAATAATATAAAATAAAAATTAAATTAAATTTTTTCTTAAAACTCCGATGATCAAAAGTAGATAAATTATTTTGAAGGTGATTTTGAATTTGTCAAAATTTAATTAAAATGTTGAAAATGATATGTACACAGAACTGAAAAAGTGGTCATTAGTGTAAAAAGGAATGATATTTTATGCATTCGCAGTAGGAGAAAGAGGAAGAGTCAATGCTTCAACCACCTTATCCGCCCCACCACCTAACTAACTCATGAGCTCTTCTAGGTGTCCACATAGAGTTTTTGCCTAACCCATATACACCTACTTACCTTTCTTTATTTGTCATTAGCGGCCGCCGCACTAAATTATGTGTATTTTAGAAAGATAAATAAAAATGTAAAAAAGTTAATTTTAAAAGAATAAAATAGTAATATATTTGTTAACGCTTAAGATCTTCTCGTGGCGTCCCAATCACGTAAGACGCGCGATCCCGCAGCGACAAGAAACACGATAAACACCACAAGTTTGACTACGGTTCCGTCGGGGATAATTTCGACGCGTGAGAGTCGAAGAAACGTGTTCATGAGGTTAACAAAATGGAGGATGTAATGCCCAGTGTCTTGAGTAGGATGATAATAATTCTTGAGTGTATATGTGATTATGAATGAAGACGTGTATGAGAACGTCATCTCTTTGTGAAGACTTCCTTGCTTTAAGTTATACTCTCTCTTTTCGCTGGATTCATTGTGCCACCCACTACTACGACACACACCCTTGATCGATGGGTTCTGCCGAATCGCACGTAGTTTATTCACAACGCTTTTTGACACCTTTGTTTTACTGGCCAAATAAGGTTATGATCCCATCCACATTAATGCATGGCATGTTCTCTAGTCAACCGTCGTATGCTTTATCATCATTACAAGTCAAAGATGTAGATATTTAAATATATGATGGGTCGACCAATTTGATTTGGTCCGATATTAGAAGGATTTAACAAAGATAATAAAATGATTAGATCCAATAATGTCAACACCCGATAGTGAAGACCGATGGACTAATCGAATATGTAGCGTCCAATTCATTCTACCGATACAGAGAAATATCACGACCCAACATTCTTCTAGTTTTTTATTAAACAGGAGGTTTAATAGGAAACTATAAATGGCATCGGTTCAGGACAAAAGAAATTAATATAAGACCAATGAAAGCCCAAAATACGACGGCCAAAGCCCATCTGGTGAACATCAAATGGCAACATAAATTAAGATTGGAAGTCCATTTAAAGAGCCCGCTCCAGCCGAACATACAACAACAAATATTTCACCGCCTCTCGAACAACCCAAACCTTCGCCACAAAAACCATTCTCTTACGAATCTAGTTCGAAGTTGTGGTGACACCGATGATCATCGGGTTGGCAATAATTCCATCATGGAACCGATGGGTGAAGGAGTGATATATACCGGACTAAAGGAAGTTGAGATTTGACCACCAATCTGGGCGATCGATTAATATTGGTCATCTGCAGAACAACGCTCTTCTTGGTACCTCCGTCCCAAATACAAAGAAAGTAGAAAAGGATCAAGAGATAATGCCAAGAGAATCTAGAAGAGAATGTCAAGAGAATCTCAAGAGAGAAAGCCATTCTAAAGCACGTGTTTGGCAAAAGGAAAGAAGAACCTTGACATTGTTCTTCTCAACAATGAATGCCTTCGGAAGGATATCGACAAGGTCGAAAAAGAACCGAAAACGACCAAGGCCACTCATCGGGTCATCACTAATATAAATGTCGATCTGCTGAGCCTCTGAGGATCAAAGCATCGGTACATCGTCGGAAGCTTGAAGAAGAGCTCAAAGATCTTTGGGCCCTAAGAATTTGAGTCACGCCAACGATAGAAGACCTTCATAAAAATCCAAGTAGCATCTGAGAAAATTAATCGATCCGGGACGATGAGATCGACCATATCGCAAATAGAATGATATGAAATCACGGAGTAAAGGCAAAAAAGCTCAGCCAAGGTAGATCCATCTCTTCTAGACTCTTTAGATGGTGACGATGACAAGGAAGAAGCCTGAAGATGACCTCTCCTTATCCTTAGCTGTAGAACTTTATGTAAAAATTCTAACTTGTTGTGAACAGTTAATATTAAAATATCAACTTCATGCCTTATTACTTCTGAGTGAACATTTTTTGTCAATAATTCAGTATCAATTAATCTGTATGAACTTAACTTAGGACATGAACTAGATAGGGCGTATAACAGTTAATTTATGAAATGAAGTGAACTGAATTTAATGGATAGAATTTAATGAAACAAGATTGAATGAACCTGAACTCAACACTTGAACAAAATAAAGTAATGTATACTTATCATTTCCAAGTGTGAGATCGATGCGTGTGAGGTGAAATGAATTTGGCCGATCCTCTCTTGCACCATCAAAATCTTGCTTACCACTCAAGGGGTAAACAAGCATATAAGGACCAAGATATAAGGATCAAGATATAAGGATCAAGATATAAGGATCAATAGTGACCATTGATTTACCACCCCGGTAAAATCAATATAGGATCATAAGGACCTTGGGTCGCCATCGAATGGCCAAATGAGTCCTACCATACCTCCTTACACCATAGTGACCATTGATTTACCACCACGGTAAAATCAATATAGGATCATAAGGACCTGGAACGCCATCGAATGGTCGACGAGTCCTACCATACCTCCTTACACCATTGTGACCTTAGGACAAATAGGACCGGGATCGAGTAGTGCAAAAGTGAATGTGGATGAGCCATAGAAATCATTCTGTCTTTGACTCCACGGTTCTTTCATGAATATCCCCGCCAAGTGCTTTATAGCCAACAACTTGGTCGAATGATCGCCACAGATGTCTTTGTGAATTTCTCGAAGAACATACTCGCCTTGGATGGAACCAAATGTTTGAGTAATGATGACTAAATAAGTCCTTCGATAAAGATTCTCATCAATGAGAACAAAGTTGACATTCTTATAATTGGTTTTTTTGCCAAAGATCTCGATCCAAAGAAAGACGCCATCCGCCATCAAAGTTATAAGCATCAGTAGTGGCCAACTTCGATAATGCATCAAGAGCGGAATTGTTATTGTGATCGACCCTTGATAGCTTTCTTTGTCTTGATGTCAAAAATAGAATATCCATCTCGCATGCAATGTCTACGAGCTCTCCGCCTGTCGAAGAAGCGCAATGGCTTTGTCAGGACTCCTCGGCTTCTCTTTAACTATTATCACTTCATAAAAGAATTGTCAGACCATAATGTCAATCGACTTGGGAAATATTTACCGAAGTGTTGAATTTCCAAGAAGTGCGGCGGCTTATAGATCTGCGCTGTAACGTAGTCCTTATTTGTGGCGAGAACACTCAATGAGTACCTTTTTGCATTCTCGGGTGAATATATTCTTGAATTGCTCCTCATCCGTTTGTGCCATAGTCCCGAGAACCCCTAGGATGAGGTATCCTCTTCGGATGCTTGGGAATATGGGTGCATTTTGTGTCTTTGAATTTGAACACGATGTGACTTGCAGGCAGGCATCTCGAAGAAAAGTATCTCTGAGGCGGTGTGCCCCGGTGGACTCTCGGGAGTGTGATTTACGGATATACTTGGTGAAACTCCCCGTCACGGTGATGAGGATACTTGAAGCGTAATGCCTTATTTCAGATTTCCCGAGGTGCATGCTCCTCGGATCGATCTCTTCGTCTGCTGCGACCATAATCCCGAAACCGATAGGCGGGATACCTCTTGATCAAACAGAAATGGTCATTGGGACTTCATCTACTCGCTTCGACCATAATCCCAAAGACCGATAGAGGCGGATTACCTCTTCTTCTCAAACAGAAATGGGTTGTTGGGTCTTCATCTACTCGCTCGACCATCATCTTTATCACCTGACCACTTTTAAGGCAAGAATTATGGAAGGGGTGCCTTTTACTGCCTTGATCGTGATCCCGCTCTTTATCAAAGAACAAAGACCAACCATCTTGGGCTTTCAGTGGGATCTCGAACGAGAACCCCCGATTGGTGCCATAACTTAGATGTAGAAACAACCGAAAATATTGTGATTGATAGCTCAATAACACTTTAAGCGCCCTCCTCTAGCGCCAATGTTAACGCCAAGATCTTTCGCCACGCCCCAATCACGTAAGACTTCGATCTTGCAGACAATAAACACGATAAACACCACAAGCTTCGACGGCGGTTCGGCTTCGGGGATTGCTTTCAAAGCGTGAGAGTCAAGATAAGCGTGTTCACTGAGGTTAACAAAATGGAGGATGTAATGCCTAGTGTCTTGAGCAGGATGATAATAATTCTTGAGTGTATATGTGATTATGAATGAAGGCGTGTATGAGAGCGCACTCTCTTTGAAGACTTCGCTCGCTAAGTTATACTCTCTCTTTGTTCGGATTATTGTACACCCACTACTTCTCGACACACCCTCGATTCGATGGGTTCTGCTGATCGCATGTAGTTTATCCAACGCTTTTGGACATTTTTTCTGGCCAAATAGGTTATGATCCCATCCACATTAATGCGTGGCGGGTTCTTCTAGTCAACCGTCATGTTTTATCATCATTACAAGTCAAAGATGTAGATATTTAAATATATGATGGGTCACCCACCGATTTGGTCCGATATTAGAAGGACTTAATAAAGATAATAAAGTGATTAGATCCAATAATGTCAACACCCAATAGTGAAAACCAAATGAACTAATCGAATATGTAGGTACAATTCATTTCCATTAATGATAGAAATATCACGACCCAACAATATTCAAAGTTATACGGATAAAAGGGTAAAAAAATATAAGACAAAATCATTAAATTTGTGAAGAATGAGATTTTATAATACAGATATTGGACCCATCAATACCTTATCCAAATTACTAGTAATAAAGAAAAGGAAAACTCAAACACGCAATACTTTACATAATGGGGGTACAAGTCCGATATTTTCTTCAATGATATATTTACTATTTTTGTGAGTTTTGAAAGGGAGAAAAATAATTTAAATTAATGTGTATATTATGTGTGAGTTAATAAAAAGCTGTCACTTTTAAATTTAAATTATTATTTTACGTTTCTCTTAAGTTTTACCGTGTTTATAAATAGAGGTTAAAATACAAACTATCACTCGAGTTATAAACTCTGTGTCCAAATTTGTAAAGTTTTAACTGTGTTTAAAAGTATAGTGTAAAATTAATATTATAAGGGAAGTTATAAACTTTCCAACTCTTTATCCGAATTCGTCTATTTTTGGACATAAAAATGACTAATGTTTTATATTATTTTATTTTTCCATATTCATAAAAACAGAGTGAAATGTACAAAACTCGAAATTTCCATTATCTCATTTTTTTTATCAGTTCTAAAACTCAGTACAAGAAAAAGTATAAAAGAAAAGGAAAAGGAGTTTTTGTTTTTATTCTCCCAATGATTATGAATGGAAATAAGACAAACATGCATGTCTACAAAGTCCAAGATATGTTTACATCAAAATCAAGCCTGAATAATTTTAGCTTTTTAGCTAACTTTTAATGAAATTTCGAATCGAACTTTTTAATGAAATGTAGTATGAATCGCCCTCGAACATTTGGTTTATTTTACTGCCGTAATATTTTCATGGATTTGTGGAGAACTAAAATACATCCTTAACGTTTGCAAGTTTTGTAAATTGAACTGAACAAAGGAGAGTATAGAACAATCATAGCAGAAAGGTAAGGTTACTCTTACACTTGTTTTTCCTAGAATATATCTGTCACTTGTGTTTAGGGGACATGCTTATCCAGAAACGCCTGAGCCAGATTGCTGAAGCTTACACTAACTGCACCAGCAGCAGCATATCTTTTAATGACATCCACCACTTCTGGCTTCAAAATCTCTTCCTTGCTGGATATATCACACATATAATAGAGAGCCCCAATAAAATAATTCACCTGCTCATCCAACTTCAAAATGCTTAACCATCTAATTCTTATGTTCAAAAAAAATTGGTGAACTAAATTTGAATGATACACCAAGATAGGAATGCCAATGCCTTTCTCCTTACCGTGTTTCTAACAGGACTTGACAAACACTCGATAATAAGAGGGATCCCACTGCATCGAGTGACTACTGCAGCATTTGCTGGATCTGTAGAGAACTCACAATGAGATAGATATATCATGCACTAGCATTCACAACTTTGAATAAGATAAAGAACAGTTTCTTGAGCATAATACTGTGTGTCTGTGTTTGTAAGTTTTTTTTAGGGGAAGGTAAGAGAATAGAAAATAATTAAAATCCCTCCAAATCTCATGTTTGTGAGTTTTTTTTAGAGAGGAAGGGAAGAGATTTGGAAGTAAAGTTATTTCATTTTTGGTTTAAAACTTTCCCCCCAAAAGTGGAAGGATTTGTTGGGATGGGAAATGATAGAAAAGTTAGATATTTTATATTACCTGAAGTAACTTTTCAAAATAAATCATGTCATTTATTACATTAATATGTAAGGGTAATATATTGATAGTGTAGTTTAAAAATAAAATATTTTTCCTTCCCTTCCTTTACCTTCGCTACTTCTAAACTCACAAATAAGGAAAAATATAATTAAAATCTCATCCATTCCCTTCCTTTCTAAAACTCAAGAGAAAATTATAATTCATTCTAATCCCTTCCCTTCCCCCTCCTATACTTTCCCTCCCATCTTTCCAAACTCACAAACCCAGTATAAGGGAGAGGAAACGGAAAGGGGTGTTTAGAATTAGTTTTTGATATCAAATACCCAAAAGGCTCAAGTTATTAAGTTACCAACACAAGCATTGCAAATCCCGCCAACACCAAACTCCACAAGCTTCTCATTGGGCTCCGTTATGCAGTCCAGGAAAAGTTCCAACACATTAAGCTGTTCAAAATCACAAAAACTTGTTCATGTGGCATAAACACAGAACAGGAATTACCATCAAAGTAAATTGATGTATTTATATGTGGTTCTAACCTGGCGGAGAAAGGTATAATTGTAAGGATCATATGCAAAGTTTGCCAAATTAGCTGCAATTCTTTCTTTCGACTCTGCAACAAAGTATACATTAATAAATTTTAATAATCAAAGAGATTGTTGAGGATTGAGATAATGAAAACATATAGAGTTCACCCGATTTTCTTCATTATCAGGGAGATCAAATTAAGAATCACACGTGCAGTATTGGGACAAAACAGTTTTTCACGAATTAGTTTGTGTATATAATTATATCCAGAAAATTGCTTGTATTTTTATTCAACAATATGTGAAGCTATGTGCATTTCCCCAAAAGAGCACATTTTTTACTAGAAAAAGCATGTCTTAGCGGGATTAACATGAATAGTGGGTAGCTTTCAGATTAGTCCTCTTATAATGGATGCGTGATTGAGAACTTCCCACGTATTTATCTTGGACTTTCTCTAAGTGGGAATCATAGGTTTGTTTCGTTTGGGACCCGATAGTTGAGAGTGGCTCCATGATGATTGCTAAAGTGCAAAGGGGTGTATTTTTGCATGGGGGTAGGAATATATTAATTTAGACTTATTTTTAAATAATGCAGTATTGAAATCTATAAATTATTAGTATAGTAGGACTAGAAGTCTAGAACTAAACTTAATTGGGTTTTTTTTTTTTGGGGGGGGGGGGTGTTCACTACTCTAAACTTGCTTCAGACATATGAGACCCCAATAATTTGTGAAACAAACTTGGCTTTTAATCATGAAGAAAACTATTCTTGTATTTTAAAAGAATTATAAACATGATTCTATTTTCTCAAATAGCCCCTTCTCAGTACAGTCAAAATTACCCACAACAAACTATTATGAGCCCTAATAATTGAAAGGGAATGCAAAGCACGTTGTAGCATGAGGATTAACAATTTAAACTAATGATACAGATAAAACATCACTAGAAGTAAAACTTACATGTGAAGGTAACATACCTTCACTAGATGCATTCTGAAACTGATTCACAAGTTCCTACAACAAAAGAAGAATATGATGTTGGTGAATTTTAAAACCCCTATAGCCATTATGTTAATATTAAGTGTCGTCGTGAATTCAACAAAACAAAAAAAAATGCGAAAAAAATAATGCCTGATATTAGTTAATAAAATATCATTCCTACTACAGGGTAATAACATTGTTTCATATACACAAATCATTTATTCCGTGATTTTACGGAAAATGAAATATGAAACCTCAATAGGATTAACATGGTCAAGGGCGGAGACACACTTGGGCGAGTGTGGAAATTTATAAAAAAAAATTTAGGTATATGATATATTGGTAATATTATGCAGTCTGGGGAAGAATGACAAATTTTTCAAGTAATGTATTGCTACTTTGGTACAATATACACTTTTGAGATTATGTTCATATTCAATTTCTAGATAAAATAAGAGAATTACTATTTTAACAAAAAAAATGATATTTCCACAAGGTCTAACTCACATGAAAGGAGGTCGTACTTACTATTCATGTGAGGAGAGACTTGCAGAAATATAATATCAATTCCCTAAAAGAACTCCTTTTCACTATCTACTGCCCATTTCACTCTCTGACGTTAGAAAATACAAACACAAAACAAATTCTTCACCAATACATCATATTCAATTCGAATTTTTATAATCAAAGCTTGAAATACCCAATATGCTACATGATAAATTAGAAGGTAAGATACTCTACATTATTATACATAAAGAAATTTTAATTATTCTACTATATACCTAAATAATTATTGGTTTAATTTGAATTGAAAACTCATTATAATATTTATTCATCTAATTATGTAGTTGTTAAATTATTACTAGCTTTTGTTTATTTTTTAATTGGCACTTTCCAGTCTTTGAGTCTTAAATTGTTTATTCGCTAGTGAAGTTGGTATTAATCCTACCTAGTTGCAACTGCAAACTTTGAAAGAGCATTTTCATCTATAAATTTTATTAAGACGTCATTACATAATAGGATGGAAGATAAGTAAATGAATTATAGTCTGTCACGCACAAAAAGAGATATTTGATACTATTGACAATAAATTGATTTTGAAAGATTTCAGTATATGAGACCTTGAAGAGGATCACTGTAAATCACTTGTTCAAAACGCTTTTATGCAAAAATAATGATTAATATTAACATATTTAATGGTTTTAAATTTTATTATTGTTCTTTATTTTTCTTATAATTTCTTGTAGTGAGCCCCCACTAAGTAAAAATCCTGAGTCTGCCACTGGACATGGTAATAAGAAAATGAAAGTTTTGACTGTTTTGAGTTTATGAATCAGCATACTTGAAGGTATTGCAGCCGTGGAGTTCCATATTTTCCGGTTCGCTCTTCTTGCCTCTGACTATTAGTAAACATGTGTAGGCTGCCAATCAGGGGAGATTTACCCTCTCGAGCTATGGAAAATGAACAACTTACCATTGTCACAAAGTAATAAATTTGATAATAATGCTGTTAATTCAAAGTATAATAAAATAGAAATTTGCCCCTAATAGTTTTTCCACTCTTTAAAACTTAGCCCCACTTAACGAGATCATCTTGCAAAATCATGACAATCTAATAGGTTATTAACTAAATAGTTCGAAGTGCTTAATTGTGTATATATTGTTGTATGAAATACAAGCACACACAAAGGAAACGCACATAAAGGCATAAAATTTTATATTGAACAGATCAAACAAAAAACGAACCGGAGAATATTTAGACCAAAGTCTTACCGATATAGGAGAAGATCCAACGCGAAGGTTGCCGTATAATAGACAGGGGTGATGGGGTCACCAGAACTCCGGCAGGCGAATTAGGGGTTGTATTAACTCAGGTGCAGTTTAGCGTGAACGGGACAGGGGAACGGAAATAGTTAACGCTATTATTGTGTGTTTGCGAGTTTGGAAAGAGAGAAAAGGAAATAATTCAACACGAGTTAAATCAAGTTTTGATGCCTGTACTCGGGCACGACTTGCGAATAGGTTCCTCAACTGAAAAAAGTTCCAAATGAGTGCTTGTACTGAAAAAAGTTTCACTATGTTAAAATTAAAGTTTTTTTTTTAAAATTTCTTTAAAATGAGTGCTTGTACTGAAAAAAAATTCACTGTTAAAATTAAAGTTTTTTGTTCAATTTCTTTAAAATGTACGGGTCGGATTAAACAAAGACACAGTTTCTTTCTCTCAACTTCAAAGATCTAACATAGAAGGGTTTTAGTACCTTTTCATCTTCTTGACCAAAATTTTCCCAATAATCTCAATCCTGTTTATGCCCACACATGTATCTAGAACTCCAAAAATATGAAATTATCCATCCTTCCACCAATACCTTCTCCCTATCAACCATGTTTCAAGAAATTTCAATAAGGAAATTATTGCAAAATCAACACAAAAATACTCCATTTATTACCAAAACAACACAAAAACAAATTACCTTTTCATGTGTACATCTGGTCCTCGAGCTATGGTCTATTATTGATATGAATTTCTCTGTTGACGAGATGTAGATGATAGTGATGAGATGATATGGTATTGAAATGGCTAATGTCTTTCTAAAAAAATTGTTTGAATAATTATACTGGCAAATCCATGGAAAAAATGCTCAAAAGTGGGTTCGATTAGATTGCGAATTGATGTTGGAGATGGATTATGTGAAGTTTTTGCAGATTTTGGGTAGTTAAGAATGTTTGGAAAAATTAAAACCTTTTGATTTGATATTAATAATCAAAGAAAATGAAATGGGTCATGCTTGACCCAATTCATTTGTAATATAGTAGTTTCTCTCTCTTAATATGCATGGCCCCATATGCCCATATCAACATCCACATAAGTTCCACGCTAGAGCTACATAGGCACAAAATCCACGCACGATTTTTCCAGACTGTAAGCTTCTTCTTTTTTTACGGAATGAATTATTTTTGTTAGTATAGGTACTACTTTGAAACAAAATTGAAGTACAAACATGAGTTTGTAACTTTTTTCAATTTAAGAACTAATATGTAAGTCGTAAGTCGTAACCTTGTAAAAACACCAAAAGTTAATTTAACTCAATTTAACACTATATGTTTACGAGGATTTGACTTAGGTAGTGTTTAATATCTTCTTATAACTTTTTTATGACCTTGTTTTTTTGGGTATATAGATTAAATTATTTGATAAAAAAATTTGGCAACTTATTAATTACTTTTTGCCATTAAAAATAAGAGGTTCCTCATTATTGTTATTATTTTATTTTTATTGTCCTAATTTTATTTTTTTAATTCTTCACTTCACCATCACCTGTCACCACCGCCACTGCCACCGCCATCACCACAATCCACCACCACACTCCGCCAACACCACCACCATTCACCATCAACCACAATCACCATTCACCTCCCACTGCCATCCACAACTGCCACCACCATCGCTCACCACTACCACCCACCACCCTCATCCACCATTAGACTTATTAGATATTTTACTAGTTATATATTGTTGGTGATTTTGTTTGAATTAATTATTTAATACTTATTATATTTTTATTATCACCCTAAGTTTATGTAAATTGATATAAGGGTAAATTAGTAAAATGTTGTATTACATTAAACTCTATTTAAAAAATTATATTATATAGAGTTTATTTTAATAAGTTCTTATTACACAATTTTATCAAACACTACCTAGAAGGAAAAGAATAACAAAATTTTTATAAACTTAATTTAGAAAAGAAAATAATAGAAAATTAAAATAAAAACTGTTTTCCTTCATCTTTAAATAAGCTTATAAAGAAAAGGGTAAAAAACATAAATTTTATATTTTGATTCCTATTTTATCCTTATATTAGTTTTTATATTTATGATGTAGAGTATAATAAAAATTATAAAATTATTTCTTTGTGTTACTTAGTTGGGTTAACTGTAAAAGTGTTCTTCAAAATTTTACAAAATTTCATTTTAACCCTAAAGTATTAATTTTCTCAATAGTGTTCCTTCAAGTTTACATTTTTTATAAAATTGTTCCAAATTCACTTTGGGTGGAAAATTCTAACAAGAAATTTAGCTAACTTTTTTCATTCATTTCTTTGTTTTTCTTACTATTTATTAAAAATCTCAGTAGAAAGAAAATTGGACTAGAAAAATTATGATCTTCGTCCTTTTCTTTCTTTTTCATTCATTTTCAAACTTAGAAACACAGTGTAAATTTAATAACTCGAGTCAAATTTTAAGTCTAAATCAAATCATAACATAACAAAACTTCACTCATTATTTTATTAGTATTTTCTTATTAGATCATTTTAGCCCACCACATGCTCACTTAAAAGATTCTGACTAAAGTTAATAGGATGTGAGCTTAGGGTGTTACAAACTTACTCACTTAAATACTTAACATCCCCATCAAGTAGAACGCTAGCCCACAACTCATATTCTCCTTTTTAGCCATTGTGGGATAATAACAACGGCATTCACATCGCTACCTCCGGTCCTTAATCCATTATGAGATAACATCAGTCATCTTCGTATCCCTAACTCCGATAACTTGATTAAAAGACCTAACTCAAGTTTTTAAGAGTCGACTCTGATCCCGGGTCCAAATCAAATCACAGTACAACAAAACTCAAACCACTATATCAATAATATTTTCTTGGGTCATCATCTTAGGCCACCACATGCTTACCTAAAAGGTCATGGCTAAATGTACTAGTCCCGAACACTTGTTAGTAGTACATTTAAAAATAACATTTTGGATAAACATGTGGTGGGATAACCCTAATAATATATTATTGGGCTAGTGGTTTAAAGACGTCTTATTTGGATAGATTTGATTTGATTTGAAATGGGAATTTGACTGGAGATTTGTTTTGGACTCAAAATTTTATCCAAGTTGTTACATATGGTATCAGAACTTATTATCGAAAATTCGGATTGGATCATCTAATTGGGTTGCTGGAGGTGGTAACACGAAAGTTTGTGGTATTATCTTCGAATGGGGAAAGGTCTGAATGTGGGGGCACTGAATTTGACAAGGACGTCAAAAATTTAAGTAAGAGAGTTTGTAACACCTGAATTCCACATCGAAATAAGTGGGAAAAATTTATTAAGTCATGACTTTTTGAAACATGCGAAAATAATATGTCCATATATAATGATTTTAAGTTATTAATAATAATACATTTAGTCACGACTTTTTTAGTGAACATGTGGTGACTCAAAAAGATTTTATTGGTCTAGTGATTTAAAGTCTTATTTGAATAAATTTGATTAAATTCAAATTTGAAATTTGATCCAAGTTTTATTCTAAACTCAAAATTTCACCCGAATTTTTATACATATATTTGTTAATCTGAACACATAATAATTTCCTTGGGAGTAATTTTTGATAATTCGAAGTGTATAATACAGATACTCAAAAGATTACAATGACACACTAACTATCCTATCATTTAGATAAAAAAACAAATTATTATGTTTAATTATAAAACCTCTAATAGTACATATAATAATTTATAAAAATTAGATGAAAATAAAATGAATCAACAAATTGAGTAGTTGGCAATCTCAGTTTTATATTGCAGGGACTCGTATAACTTCTACTCGTTACTTACGAATAAGGGTGTAAACGAGTCGAACCGGAGCGAATAAAGAGCTACTCGAATTCGGCTCGAAATTATAAATTCGTATTCGAATTCGGCTCGAATTCGAAGTATATTTGAAAAATCCTATTCAGATTCGACTCGAATATTTATTACTCGAATTCGATCCGACTCGACTCGAATATTTATTCAAACTACTCGCGAGCTTCAAATTCGAGTCTCCACATAATAACTAGTTTTATAATAAATATAATTATAAATTGAATTTGTTATTTTACTTAAAAATGAGAAACTATATTTATTATTACACTTTACAAATATAAAATCACAATTAAAATTAAAAACAAAACAAAATAATAACTAATTATCCTAATTTGATTTAAATTTGTATATATTATAAGAGAATGTATCGAACATCTAATCGAATATGTATTAACCGAGTATGTATCGAATCACAATCAAGAATTCGAGTAGTTTGAATCTTAAACGAGTCGAGTATAACCTTGCTCAGATTCTACTCATAATTTTATTCGATCTATTTTTAATGCTCAGATTTGGATCATATTATTAACGAATCCGAGTCTGGCTCATATTTTTTCGAGTCAAGCACGAATTGAACTCGAACTGTGTTGGCTCGTTTACAACATTACTTACAAATCATGAAAGGATTATATATATAAAAATATGGAATGCTAAATGAAATATTCTTAAATTAGTAGATATATTATTATATTTTATGATCCCTTCAATTTTCAAAAGAGAGTTCTTCAAATATATATATATATATATATATATATATATATATATATATATATTGTATATGGTTATGAATGGCGCATTTATACAAAAACAGTAATGTATTTAAAACAGTAATGATAAAAATTGATCTATTTATCAATGAAAAAGTTTAAATTATAGGTAAACTTCATTTGACCAGTATTTAGGTTTACGTTTAACAAACGATTCTCAAGTTTGTATTTCTCAGGGAAAATAAACAGGCTAATAATTAATACGCACCTCAAAATAGTCGAAGAGAGAGGATGAGGAGTTAAAACCAACGGACTGATTGTCGCTCGCCGGAACTCTCCATCTGGAAGGAGAGCGAGGGAAGATAGACGGACACAAATCACAATAACTCCGTGTATACGGATGGGCTGCCAATTTTCCATAGTTGGCCGATATTGTACATCTATTGGGCTTCAGATCACACACCAAGTCATGAACGACTTTGGTTAAGCCTCGAGTTTCCAATTATGACTCAATTTTTTGTTTCAAGAGTACAAATAATTAATTAATTAGTACTCCTTTGTTTCAAATTACAAGATTAGTATTAATTTTCTAAAAATTAATTTGAAATATTTTTAAATTTAAAATTTACATAATTTATTTATAAACAGGGAATATGACAGATACTGCGATGCCAGTGTAATTTTTTAAAATTCTGCGCTTCTACGATCGTAGAAGTGATTTCATTTTCTGATCGTAGAATTACTACTTCTACGATCGTAGATCGTAGAGTGAAATCACTCTACGATCGTAGACCGTATAACTTTAAAATTTACACGACTGTGTATTTCTATTTTTACCTTATAAATATTATTTATATATAATAAAATTGAAACCTTATATCAAATTCCATATTTTATATGAAATTAGGATATTACAATTTCTCCACTTTCTCAAATAAGTTCTCATGATCAACACCACTTTCTTATATTTCATTTGATTCAGAAATTTTACTTCAGTTTTACCTCTTCATTTATTTACAATCCATATAGGACAAATAATTTTATTCATCTTGAACATTCACTATAATATATAGTAGGAATAACAAATTATATATTTTTCTTAAATTTCGGGTTGAAGGGCCAACACAAATTACTTTATACTTTTATATATAAAAATTGATTGTATAAAAAAGATGGTTTTATAATTTTATAAATAAACATAGCCTAAAGATATATATATTTTGTAATTTGGGTACAATTTTTTTATATATATATATATATATATATATATATATATATATATATATATATATATATGTTCCATCCACGTGATCAGTTGTCATGAAGAACCTTTCTTGCCATGTTATATATATTTTTTTTTTGTTCCAGCCGCTAAAACAACAAGTCAAAAAAGGGTTATTCCACAAAGAACCGTATTGTTATGGATGGAAGCTTATATATATATATATATATATATATATATATATATATATATATTGTTGGTCCGTTGGATATATATTATCTATCTCATCTTAGGTTAAATATTTATCTCAATAGATAATGATGTACGATTTATGCCTAGTGAGAGTTTTGAACAATATAAATAATAATAAAATAATATAAATTTAACCACTAATTATTGTAAATCAATAAATATAAGAGTATTTTCTCTTATTTGATCACCAATTTACTAGCCATAAAAATTAAACAATTTTTATAGGAAATTGTTATTTTCACAAGAAAATTTTTGATATTTTTACAATATCACACCCACATTAATTAGTGTAACTCTTATTTACTATTCATGTGAATAAATCGTAGCGGAAATATCAATTTCAATTGTGAAAATATTAATTTTTATTTTTTTTATCATTAATTTGTAAGTGGAGACCATGCCTAATTTTTTGTATAAAGTGAGTAAACTTTATTCTTATTTGGGTAAAGACCAATATAATATTAGTCGATATATAAACTAGAGGCCATGAACAAAAATATAAATATATAAATAAGAAAAAAAACTAGTGAGGACGACGGACTGGACGATATCAAATATGTATTATTTTAAAAATATATTAATATAAAATTATTTAAAAATATGTATTATTTTTTAATTTAAATTCTAAAATTTAGCATTATAAGCATATATCAAACAATTTAAAATCACTATAATTATTTATTTCATTCTAAAACTCTAAAATTGAAAGGGAAAAAATAATCTATATTTAATTTTAATAACAATAAATTTTAATTAATTTTCATAATCGTATTGTCCAAACTACTAAATTAATTAATTCATATTAAATTTAAATTTAAAATGTATCGAATTAATTAATCTTAAAAGGTCGATATTAATTGATCAGCGGATGGAGTATTAGATCGTACGGTTAAATGTAATCAATTTTTAAATAGAATTTTGGAAAGTGTTAATTGGAAACTTAATGTGAAAGTACATTTAATGCATTTATTTCACAAAGAGTTACTATTAAAAAGTTTATTAAAACATATTGAATGGTTTGTACCAACAAGAAATTGTTAGTAGGACCACGGTAAATATTTAATATTTAATACGGTGATAATATAGCTCTTATAACCGTTTTAAAATAGTAGGAGTATAAGATAAGTTTAATTTTTAAAATTAATTTTAAATATTTTTAATATAAAATTAAAGTGATTAATTTAACTGTGTTTAAGACGGTACCTCGTCATTATTCATCATATACTAATAAAATGCAGGAGAGAGAAATATGTCATTTGTTATTCTCTCATACAATAATAATTAATTATTGGAAATTGATATTTTCACATATTTTTTTTAATATTTTTACATGAAAATCGTCGCTATAGATTAGATCCTATGACGACGTACGGTTTTTACCGACGCTATATATTTATAACGACACTTTTCATGTGTAAAAATATCAAAAAATCATATAAAATATCAATTTCCTTAATTAAGCGGTGTACCACACAATTAAATATTAGTCCCTCCCAACCTTAATACAAGTCGTTTTAGAGTTGTGCATAAGTATTAAGAAAATGATTATATAACATTAAATATAACATCAATCGTCTATGTTGTTCTAGTATTGAAAAAAAGATAGTGTTATTTATTGGTCAAAAAATAGTTAGTGAGAATCATCAAAGTTATATTTAATACTTGAGAGTAATATTAAAAATTAAATAATTAATATTTATTTAAAATTTTCAAACGACTTATAAAAGAAACAAAAACACTTCTATAAAACGACTTATATTAAAAGATGGTCGGAGGGAGTACTCTTTAATTATAATATAGATGATTACCTGATATCACCACCATTAAATATATAATTTTCCAAATTAACAATTAAATACCATGTGCCCATTGTTACTATATACTTTTCATGTGCCCAATTAATATTATTATTTAATTCCCATATTTAGTTGATTTAATTATAGATTTTTACAATTACTCCGGATTTTCTGTGTGGGACCAGGTGAGTGAGTATCTACAATTAATTTCAGATCACTTTCAGTCACTAATAATATATAATCAACACACAGCTAGCTCACAAATTAATTCTTATGCAATGACAAATATAGAAAATAAAATGTCCAAAATCCAACCAAATTTCAAATACCCGAGTTTTGTCCTTTTAGCGAAAAATGTACTATATATATATATATATATATATATATATATACAGGCTATCTGTATAATTAACAACTGCACAAAATTAATAATCCTGAGAGACCAGACCAGGTTACATACAGCTAGCTTGAGTTTTTGTGATCAGGGGAGAAAAAAAATCAATCTTTATTGTTTTTTGTTAATTAGAATTAATTTTATTTATTTCATTTGAAGAAGATGGAATTTGGAAACGGCGGATCCAGCGATGATCATGAAGAAAACTCTTCCAATTCTCGAAGAGGAAGAAGAGGCCAAAAGCAATATCACCGTCACACTACTGAACAAATCCAGCTACTCGAATCGTATGTTTGTAGTTTAAATAGATTTTTAATTAATTAATTAATTGTTTTTGGGTTTGAATTTAACTGCATGGTTTTGAGTACTCTCATGTGCGTGTATGTATGTATATATACATATATAGCCGATTGTGTACTATACATACAATTATGTACATTTATATATATATATATATATATATATATGCACTGCCAACTTTATGTTTTATTTCAATTTATATTTATATCACCATTTGTGTTTTCTTCAAAAAAGATAGATTGCTGCTGTTTTTATTTTATTATTTATATCACCATTTGCTGTTGCTATATGTATATACAGTTGTACACAGTTATCTTCTTGTAAGCGTGTATTTATAATGTAACCGTCATTATAAGTGATTATGTCACTTCTGTGATTATATATATCATTTTTCATATATATATATATATATATATATATATATATGTTAAAGGACTGTGGTTTCATTTTATTAATATATTTTACTTTTGTGATTTATACGTACACGATATCATTATATATTAGTGATTTTTTGGTGATCAGGTTTTACAAGGATTGTGCACATCCTGACGAGAGCCAGAGACAACAGCTTAGTCGAGACTTGGGGCTTGAATCTAAGCAAATTAAGTTCTGGTTTCAAAATAAAAGGACTCAAACTAAGGTATATATATATATATATATATATATTAATTGTATGCTCTAAAATGGTGGTCAAACTTTTTTGGTGCATTTAGAGGACATGCCAAATTTACATGAACTTTGCACCAGCAAATGTGTAAAGGGTATTTGTTGAAATTAATATTAGTAACTCAGAGTTTAATTATTTCACTTCCTTTATTTAATAAAAAATAATTTTATTTTAATTTTTGAAGTGAATTTGTAGAATCTTAAAATTCAAAATTTGGTATATAAATCCTTTTGAATATAATTAATACAATAGAATATATTATTGTAAAATATAGTAAAAGTTATTATTAATTGCAAAAGTTGGTTACAAAACTTACAAGAATTACAGTAATTATAAAATTTAAAAATTCACAAATAATTGAATATAATTTTAAAAACATATGATCGGTAACATTAGCGGATGCACGAGATGAAACACACACTGCATTTATTGCATCTCTAACATAATTAGGAAATGATATGTATGCCGATTAATAGTTGTCGACAATTGCATTGTCATTTACTGTAATTATTACTCTCTCCATTTCTTAATATAAGTCTTTTTAAAGAAATATTTTTATTTCTTAATATAAGTCGTTTGAGTAACTTTGGCTCTCTCACTATTTTCTGTCCAATATATAACAATCTCTTATTCCAATACAAGGACAATATAGACAATTAATATTATAGTTAATGCTATACAATTATTTCCTTAATACTTGTGCACAATTCTAAAACGACCTATATTAAGGAAAGGAGGGAGTATTATTATTCTCTTTATTCGGTGAAATGCATGGGTCCCCTTGTTCAATACTGCCAAGTTATCCAAAGTAACTGTGATATATGATTATCTTCCTTGATTGGTATGCTTTAGGCTCAAAATGAAAGGGCGGACAACAGTACATTGAGACAAGAGAATGAAAGGATCCATTGTGAAAATCTGGTACTGGGGGAGACGCTCAAGAATCTGGTATGTCCAAGCTGCAGAGATACACCTTTAGGAGAAGAAGAGAGACTGCGAAATCTAAAACTCATCCGACTTGAGAACGAAAAATTAAAACAAGAGGTTCATATCGACTACGTACGTACTAACATAAAATTTCATATCAACTTGATTATATATATATATATATATATATATATATGCATTTAATTGGCAGCATGCAAGACTATCGGGCCTTGTTGCAACTATTAGCGAGAAGCCTGCGAGGCAAATCCATTTTCCATTGGATAACTTGGCAGAAACTTTCCTCGATGGGGGAAATAGAAATCCTTGTCTTGATGACATTCTCATGAGAAATTCTTTGGCTGCGACATTGAGGTACCCTTTCAACAATGGGGCACAAGAAAGTGACAAGTTGCTAATGATGGAGACCGTGACAAATTCGCTGGAGGAAGTGATTGAGCTCATGCGCATCAATGAGCCTGTTTGGATCAAGTACCCTAATAATGATCAAGGGAATTATGTTATTCACCGTGAGAGTTACGACAAGATTTTCCCCAAGCCTAGACATTTGACAACCTCTGGTGCTCGATTCGAATCGTCTAAGGATTCTGTGGTGGTGCCAATGAATGGACTTGATTTGGTTGAAATGTTTATGCATCCGGTACGTACTTTCTTTACTATATATCCTGAATAAATAAAGTTAGACAATAATTAGACAGATTTAGTTAACTGTGTATGATTTATTTAACTAATTTGTTCATGTGTGTAGACTGATTGGGTGGATCTTTTTCCAACGCTTGTTACCAAAGCAAAAACACTGGAAATTATTGATTGTACTGAGCACCTTGGTGGCGCTTTGCATTTGGTAATTAAATAGTTAGCTATGCTGCCTATTTATTGCCTGCCTAGCTAGCTCTAATTATATTTACTTGGAATTATTTTGACATGTAGATTTACAAACAAATGCATATTTTGTCGCCTCTTGTGCCGCTTAGAGACTTTTTGTTTCTGCGTTACTGTCAACAACTAGATCTAGGCTCTTGGGTGATCATGGATGTATCATATGATGATTTCTTCAGATCAGAAACAGTACAAGAACCTCCCCCTACTCGTTGTTGGAGGCTTCCTTCTGGATGCTTGATTCAAAACCTCTCCAATGGAAAATCCAAAGTGAGTGATATATATGATCAGTTTCCTATATATATATATATATCACTCTTTAATTAATATCACTCTTTGCTTTAGGTTACTTGGGTGGAACACGTGGAAGTAGACGACAAAAACCTAACACATCGTCTCTTTAGAGATTTAGTATGTGGTCCCCAAGCATATGGAGCAACAATCTGGCTTGCTACTCTTCAAAGGAGTTGCGAGAGATTTGCATTTTCAAGGGGGTTAAGACCTACACAGCCACATGAACTTGAAGGAGGTATCATTAATTCTTTATTGACTTGTAAAATAAAACCTAGTTAACTCATGTATTTGCGACTATCACAGCCCGCATTAATTAATAGTATATATTAATTTAATAGATCACGTTCTTATTAAAAAAACATGCATTTTCTTTTAAATAATCTTTAATTTGTGGACTTATATAATCATTAATATATATAATTTAAATTTTGTTTGCTAGTGATTAATTCTCCTCAAGGTAGAAGAAGTGTAATGCAGCTTGCCAACAAAATGGTAAAGAATTTTTGCGCAATGTTAACCATGTTGGATAAAGTTGATTTCCCTCAATTATCTGAAATGCAAAGTAGTGGGGTTCGAGTGTCTGTCCGAGCTAGTATTGAACCCGGCCGGCCTATGGGGATGATTGTAAGTGCTGCTGCCTCATTTTGGCTTCCAGTTCCATGCCAAACCTTGTTCAATTACTTCAAGGATGAGAATACAAGACCACAGGTATACATACACATATATATATATATCAATCAGTTTTATGGAGTACTAAATTTCTATGTAATAGAGAATTAATAGACAATAGAATAATATTATGTGCACTAACAGTTGTGTATTAATGCACGGAGAGAGAGTATGTGGGTCTTATTTTCTGAATAGGATTCATTTATGAGTAATGTCACATAAAACCAGTGGCGAAGTCAGGATTGATTTGCAGTGGGATCAATAATTAGAGTATCAGATAATAAATTAAAATTGATAATTATAATAATAAAAAACGACTCAAATATATAACTACAAAAATATAATGTCATTCTTGACTGGGGATGATGAGTTTCTGAGTTGGTAGCCGGTAGGTGCTGACTCCTTTGTATCAAATAAAAAAAAATTAACTATTAAGTGGGGTCAAAAATGCCTCACTGCTTTGTATCAATTTTTTTTAAGTGGTATCAATTGATCCCACATTTTTTAACGCTTCATTTCATAAATAAAACATATTGGTATGGCCCACGTGATTGCTTTCTTGCATGAAATTTATACCAATATTTATGTGAGTGTATGACTTATTATTTTTGTCTGTTAATGCAAAACTGTTGGTGCACATAAAAAATATTGTGGACTAATTAATAATGAGATTAATTTTAACGGTTGAGATCGAATTTCTTGCATGTTAACAGTGGGACGTGCTCTCTAATGGAACCCCAGTTAATGAGATTGCACACATCTCATGTGGATCTCATCCAGCAAACTGTATTTCTATTCTCCGGGTAAATCCTTAGTTCATCATTGTGATTTCAATCCCTTTTCTAATTTCATTTCATATATTAATATATGCATGCATGGAACTCAAATATACATTAATTTAATTTTTTCCTTTTAAAAAAAAATTATCCTCCTTGTGCATTTATAACAATGCACAAACGGAGAGAAAATAGTACATGAGTCTAACAGAAAAAAAACTTCTTATCACTAATTAAAATAATAAGATCCACGTACAGTACGTTTTTTCTCTGATTATTATGAGCATTAACATATATACTGCACATAATTTTTTGGTGATGCAGCCATTTGGCCCCCAACAGAACATCACACTTATTCTCCAGGAAAGTTGCATTGATCCACTAGGAGCACTGGTAGTCTATGCTCCAACTGAACTACAGACCATCGCAACTGCTCTAAGTGGCCAAGACACTACAGATTTATTTATACTTCCCTCGGGATTCACAATCTCCTCCGGTGACGGCCGTCGAGCTCATGATCAAATTGGCGGCGGCGGCAGCAGCAGCAGCAACTCATCAGGTGGCGGTAGTACTAAGCAGCAGCATCAACAAACGCCTGCAGGCTCACTGGTCACCGTTGCGTTTCAAGTATTTATACGGTGCGATACGGTTACAACTCAGATTGATTTTGAATCGGTGACGGCTATTAACGCTCTTATAACCTCCACCGTTCAGAAAATTAAGGCCGCGTTTGATGTTGCTGGTTTGGATTGATGCATGCATGCATGCTGCATGGGAGATCATGCATGCATGCATGCATGGTCATATATTTTATATTTATGAGTTTTATTCAATGTTACCAAACAATGTTTGTGTTTCGATCTGTTGGTTTATTTACCTTAATACAGTTATGTAGTATCTATTGTTTGCTATGGAGCCTTTATATTTTGTGTGCTTTAAGGAGAAGAAATATACTGAAAGCTTGGTTTCTGTTTTTTGCCTTGTATCTTAACTCCTTATTTTGGAATTTAATTACTTACTTACAACATTGACAAAGAAAGGAAGGGAAAAAAGTTGGTATAATCTAAGATCTAACTAGGTGATGCATGGAAGTATTTTTGACAAATCTCCATCCAAAAGTATTACTATGGCTATGTTTGTTTGTGGGTTTAATTGCACTATTAGTCTCATTAAAACTAGAAAATTGATATTTACAGAAAAATAATAATTAATAGTTTCTTAATATTATGAATAGTAAATAAGGCCCATATGAGAAAAATTTTATACTGTCGTCACTCGTCAATTATTTTGAATAAAATTAATAGAGGAAACAATTGTCGATCTACTCAGAAGTTGCAGAATCATGAGTAGCTTGTAACAGTTATGTGATCTTCCCTTCATTGATCATCAACATCTGTAGAATCTTCTCCCTAAATTGATTCAAAGAAGTGAACTTTCTTTTGACTGCAAATTTCCTGAGAGACTGATCAATTTCCATAAAAAAGTACACCCTCGATACAATATTTATAACTATGATGCGTGATCATGTAAAGCCCCCATGTACGCCAACCTCCACCCACCCCACCCCACCCCACCCCACCCCAGCCCACCCAGTGGCGAAGCCAGAAAATATTATCAGTGGGGGCGAAATTATTATCAAGGTATAAATAATTTGGCGGGGGTTCGGGCGAGCCAATTTTTTTAATACTTTATACTTTTGAATACATATATATACTATATTACAATAAAAATATAATGAGTAATAATATATGGTATATATACACTATATTGACTTATAATAGACTTTTTTAATCACAATTGTTCATAAGTAAGTAATTCATTATTTATTTTTAAAAATAATATAAATTAAATTATTTTTTAGTTTAAAATATTATAGAAAGAGATACATATATTGAGAGGATATGAGTCATATGTGGTTAAAATTTGATTAACAATTTTAGTGTAAAAAGAGTGGGTGCAAATTTCAGTGGGTGCAAATTGCTTTGAAACGGAAAAGCGTAATACCCAATTTCAGTAAAATGTAATACCCAATTTCAGTGGGTGCAAATTGACTCTTTTGACCCTAAAAAAAAATCTATTTATCATATATTAAAAAAAAAATAAAAAATCAGTGGGTGCAATTGACCCCACTGGCTAACAAGTGGCTTCGCCCCTGACCCCACCCATCCCCCCACCTTACCCTTACCCCCATGCCACCCCCTTACACCCCTCATCCCCCCTACCCCTACATCCTCACTCTCATCCCACTCCAAAAATAATAATATTTACGGATTATGTATATATACAACCCCATCCCTCTCCCCGCTCCCCTACCCTACCTCTTATCCCTACCCACCCCCGCCTCTAACCCCTACCATCACCCCCCACCCCCACCCCCACGCCCACGCCCACGCCCACGCCCCACGCCCACCCCCTACCCTACCCTACCCTACCCTACCCCTGCACAGGACTCCTACCCCTACCCTTACTCCCACCCCACCCCACCCCACCCACGCCCTACCCCACGCCTACCCCATATCCCCTACCCCTACCCTCACGCCCCTACCAAAATAATAGTTACTAATTATGTATACACCTCCACCCCCGCGTAGGCCCCTAAAAAATAATAATTACTGATTATGTATACATTCCCACTCGTCCATCCTCCGCCCCGACCCCCCACTCGCACCCCCTCCCCATCCTTAATCCCCTCAAAAAAAAATCAATGATTATGTATACACCCTCACTCCCCACCCTCATCCTAGCTCCCCCTCCCCCCTCTCCAAAAAAATAATATTCGGTGATTAAATATATACCCTACCTCCCACGATCCCCCCCCCCAAAAAAAATAAATAAAATTAAAATAAAAAAATTAGTCATAATATTTAGTCTTTGTACCATTAAGTTTTAAGTTGTCAATAATAATAAAAGAAATTATAGGATATAATGGTCATTTTAAAAAAAAGATTGAGGTTAATTTGGTCTAACAAATTTTAATTCCAAATGGTAAGGATTATAATACCAGGTAAAATATGGTATTAAATAATCTCTCATCTTAAGTTATTTTATAATCCAAGGACTACAAATTTAAAAATAAACAAGACACTTGGGAATTAATAGTCATATCACAAGTGTAATCATTGCAAACAAACATAACTTAAAAGCCATGAAACTACATGAATGAATACTTTCACACGTTTTGGATTAAAAGATGACCATGCTATTTCTCAATATTGAGTCTCAACCCAAAACCCCTTGGCCATGCATGGACCCTAACATGAGAGACGTTTTTGTAGGCCAATTCTATAGAATGAACCGTTTGCAGTGTGTTATAAAAGGTCGATGAATCAAGCTGCCACTGAATACTGATGGACCTTGAGCACCGTACATATCTTAGTTGTCGCTTCTCAAGCTGCCACTGAATACTGATGAATCAAGCTGCCACGGAGTATTAGGTTCAGATCGAATGAATGGAATAGAGGACGAAATAAAATAATTTTAAAATATTTTAAGTATATATTTGGTTATCGGGGGTGAGTATTGTCATGACAAAATTATCACATTTTTATTTCATTAGAATAAATTTTATTCCATATATTCCACATGGAATGAAAAAAACAAAAGAATGGAAACGTAACAATATTAAATCAATACACGTTACATCATATAACTATTGAAAAATTTCAATAAAGCTCAAGGTAGAGACTTGGCAAAATATGGTTATGGATTAATTTTGGTTTACAAAATATAGTTATGAAATAAACTAAAATCTTAATATGGGTTGTATGGGTTGGAACCATATAGTTAAGGTTAAAATAAAGGTCGACCCATATTTTAAATTTCAAACTTACTTTTATTATGATCCAATTAAATAAATTATTATTAGATATATCATACATAATCACTAATCCTTTTATTTTTTTTATACATAATTCCTGAATATTAAAAAAAATTAGGTTTGGGGTATAATAATCACTGAATATTTTTTTTTTTTGATTTGGGGTGAGGATGGAGGTAGAGGTGTATACATAATCAGTAAAAAAAAATTAGATTTGGGTTTGGGTGGGGGTGGGGGTGGGGGGTGGGGTGGGGTGAGGGTGTATATTGTTTTGAGTTGACCCAAAACTATATTGTCAAGTCTAGCTCAAGGTTCCGAGCTCTTTTACATTTCGTCCTCCATTATTTCAAATTTATTTTCAAGCGTCTCTTCTTGCCACTGCATTTCTTTTTTGGTAACGAATTCCTACTAAATATATGACACAATGTCTTTTAAACTTAACATCACATCTTTACTACCATGAAATAGGTACCCAAGGATAAACTTGAAAGAAAAACTTGAGCAAAGTTTGAAAATTTTGCAAATGAGACTGGAGCCCTTTTTACCACAAACAAAAATGGTGTCTCTAGTAAAATTAGATAATTCCTTAAATACCGACTCCCTGACACTCAAATTAGACCACAATGAGTAAATAAAACTTCAAACCATTAGGAAAGAAACCCCGTAATATAGGAGTATAAGTATGAACTCATTTAACTACCATCTCAATAAAGATGAAGGCCCCGCAAGCAGTTCTAATAACCATAGATTGAGATACAAAATTGGCAACTTATTTTTCACTTATGCCATACCTTACACAGTTATTTCATCCCAAAAAAAGTAAGTAAACTTTCAAAACTTTCCCAAATAAGTTGAAGACTAAGCAACTTTTTCAAATATCTTCAGGACCATTGATATCCTGGACATCAATTAAGAACAAGTGTAAGTATCATATAGCCTATATTAATTACAATGAATGCATTTAAAGAAGGTAATCAGTTTCGGAAAATCACCTTGTTTTGAAGGACAGCTCCATCAGGAATTTCTAACTTCACTCCAGATTTCGCAGTAATGGTTACTTTCCCCTGAAATAATAAAAACAGTATCAGAAAGTGAACAAACTAATAATAAGACGCAAAGCCATAAAGCATATTGAAACAGTGTGAGCGAATCCTTCGAAAGGAATAACAGCAATGCAGAGTGATAATGTTTGATACCTTAAGAGTAATGCCAGCTCCAAACCATACATCGCCAGACACCTTCAAGCTATCTAGCTCCACAATACTAGGGATCGACTTGAAACGACTTAAGAAGTCGGCAACCTGCGGGAAAAGTATTAAATATAACAAGTCGTACATAAAAATATGCCAATCCAACAAAAACCTACTTGATGGATCTGCAAATATTAACCTTCTTAAATTCTGGTCCCAATTCGATTGAAGGATTTTCAGGATTTGTCCTAGCCGTATTTCGGCTCACAAGGCCATCAGATAAGGTGTAAAGATCAGACTGGAAGGAAGGAGCTGGCGTTAGATAATCATCTAATAAACATTACAAAAATTACAATCCAAACAGGTTAGAGAAAAACCTGGACAAGAAGCAAATCTGAACTCGCTTTTACTGGAAGGAAACGTGATCGGGGAACATTACTCCCAATAGAATGATCAAAAAACTGAGAACAAAAATCGACAATAACATAATCTTGAAAGCATGACAAATAAATAAGGAAAGAACTGAATGTAGAGTATCATATTAACAAATAAAAACGAATATAACAAGGATGTGGAATGATGTATCAGATTACAACAGCGTAGAGTCGTTTAACAAGGGTGCACAAGTGTCAGGTAACAACAATAAAGAGGAGTATAAAAAGGATTTGATAATGGGTACCTTAATTGCTGCGCCAGCTGCAGTTTCTAGCTGAAGAACTTTAACCCCGGCCACTTCCTGTAGCCAAATCATCTTTATCAGAACTTATCCACTAATACTTTTTAAGCATATACTGCGGGGAAAATGATACCTTCGGATTTGGAATAATCTCCATTTTCAGTGCATTTGCTTGTACAAGTCTTTTAATTGCATTCAAGTTCACCCACCTGACATAGAACAGTAGTGTTTAATCAAAATGCGTTTACATGAAAAAAGACCATTTTCTCTATAATTAATTGTTTCCTGATACACGAGCATAACTTACAAGTTATTGGTGTTGAAAATTTTGAACTTCTCTATTGACTTGAATTCATTGACCTGTATGAAACAAAGAGCTTCAGCCATCTCCATGAAGTGATTCAACCAAGGCAGTTGACTTCACATACATACAAGTATATGTTGATAATTAATTCCTATCTTTGCATTTTCCCCTTTGATCCTATTAAAAAGTATACAAATACTGCTTAATGTTTTCAATAATGTTTATCATGAAGAACTCCTGAAAATAGTAATCCAACATTATCATGTTGATGGTAGTAAACACCACATTTACTACGTTGGACCTTTGTCTTTCACATCATCCAAATAAAATCTTGTGCAAATGTGGCATCTATTTTTCAAATAGCTAAACTAGTACACCAACATCATCATGTTAATTTGAGAAACACAGCGCTCCACTTGTTTGGTACCTTTGCTTCGTATTGTTTCAAAGTAAATCCTAGTGTAAACTGTGTATGCCTAACTAAACAGGAATTATCAAATAGCTCAGGCGTAGTTCCATTACTAACAGTTTATAGGGTTGAAGCTTAACTGATGCTCCTTAAACTCCTCCCTGTTTTATTTTCCTCTCTGCCCACTCTCCGGAATTATGGCCAAAGCAGGACTACATACCACTATATTACAGATTTCATCTGTACATCATTTACCATTTGCTCCTATTTTATCAGTTCGGTGATGAAATGCTAAAATTTTCAGGGAAAGAAAAGGAAGTAAGAATCGCAAAGGTTGTATACAAGTGCTGAAACCATCCAAGAAAAAATGCCACTTCTAATACAGAGGTATATATACCTATTTCTATATATTCACACATATTTTATCTAAAAAAGTTATACTATATGTACATATATTTATGTATGTGCATATGAGTGGATCAAAGATAAAACAAAAGAGGGTACGAAGGACCCATTCTTACATGTTCATCAGGAACCTGTGCAATTTCCAGGAGCTGCACCACACAAAGCAGGTAATACATCAGCGGATTAAAAAAAAAAGAAAAAAAAAGCAGAGAACTAATTCGTAGCACCATGTCTTTTCCATTTTCAGGTTGCTAAATGACTAAATATATGACCATGAACGATGTGCATTGAGAAGTAAGTACTCCCTCCATCCTTTAAAAAGAGTAATACGCTACCAATTGGTACTCCTTTACAGGATGAAGGGAGTAAAAGACTATAAACTGGTTCAACTATTACTAGTATACACAATACCTATCCAAAAAAATTACTAGTAAACACAATTAATTACTATTGTGCAAAAGAAGAATGAACTAACCATAACCCATAATGGAGGAGGGTGTTATTGTGATGATTTTGTTAGGAAATAGCATGTACTTCAGCAATTTGACAACCAAGGTGATTTAATTAAAAATAAGAAGGGCTACATATTCCCTAAACTACTCTCACCAATGAAGAGCTGACCTACTTTAGCACGATAGATTCAATTAGCCATTCCACTAGCTCAAAAAAGTTATCGCATAGCTACTATGTATGTGCACAATGAAATATTGCTTTGGCTGATGCAATGTCAAATAACTCTTCATCATATTATTGTGGCGAAAAACTTCTTACATTGATTCTCGGAATGAGTGTACTGCTTTTACATTACTCCCTCTGTTCCACAAAGAGTCTCATTTGCTAATATTGCAAATTTTAAGGATATATTTTTTTTCCATGTTACCCCTAAATTCATTGAGTGTTTAGTTTATTAGTATTGGCATGACAATGTAATTGTGAAGGATATTGCATCATTTAATACTACCAGTCTACCACCGAAAACTCTTTTTAAGGAACAAATAATTGGTGAAATGGTACGTTTTTTGGAATGGAGATAGTACAAAATAAAGGCATATACCAATATCCAAAGTTCGGTAGTATAGTTTGGTAATTTTCAAAAAGTGTATGTCACGTTTCAATTGAAAGGTTTATATTCAAATTATAGACATGTTAAGGGAGTGCTGAGATTGCATCAAAGAATAATCATAATCAATCGATTTTCCAGCCAGTTTTGGGTTAAAAATTGTCATTCCTAACTACAAATTGAATAGAGTGCGCCTTACTATGAAAACTATCATATTCATATTGCATATACATGTCCGAATGAACCATGTCAAGATGAGAAACAGCTGATAAATACACACCTGAACTTTTCCTTCATAAGAAATTAGAGTACCACCTTTCACATCAGCCAAAGTTTTGGGAGTCACCTGCAAAATCATGAAGCATTGAAGCTTAGAAATATATTTGAAGCAAAAACAGGAAAGGTAAATACAAATCAATCTCTTTAGGGTACCTCCATGCAGTATTCATTTTTATTTTTTATCAAATGATTCAAAATTTCTGTAACAATTGAGTTAAGAAGCACAACAATGTCACAGGTAAAAAACTAAAAGGTAGGAATAATTATTGCCAAGAAACACTTGTAAGGATACTTAAATCTACAATAGCGCCCAAGTTATCTGAATTGGCAACGAACACATATTCCTTGCCCTGTCCAAGGGAAAGAAAAAACGTTCAAATGAAAAACAAAGTAAAACCCACAATATTCAATATACGTGAGTGTCAAAAACAGAGGAACTAAGGCAGAGAGCAAAACCTTAGACAATAACGCATCAAGCTTGCCACTATTCAACAAGACTGGAAACACATCACCATGACCTGGGGGATACCTTCATATGAAAACGGTACGAGTGAGTTTTAAAAAGGACATGACTAATGAAAAAGTAGAACATCATTAACCTACAAGCTTGCACTTGTAATAGTTTTAAAGAAATTCATATTTCTTTGAAAAAGGAATCACATCCACTAAATACTAATGAAACAGGACGTAGCATACGGATATAAACATGAAGAGTGCTCAGAATACGCACAATAGGAAAGGAGTACAGTTGGTAGGAATCTGAAATTGCATCTTTTTAATTATTAAAAACACAAGTACAGAGATCTAAAATTACTTTAGGGGATAAATCTGTGGCAACTACGTGGTATGCTTGAATGTGAGGATCAACTAAAAATTTAAAAAATTTATTAAAAAAATGGTGAGAGAGAAGTGATGATGATATAATTACCATCCATCTTTGCCAGAATTTCCTTTGCAGGGCAGTGGCATGAAATCTTCAACAACTAAGCGAGGAAACTGGCTCTGTGAAAGTCAAAAAAAGAAAAGATTTACAAGACTGAGAGTTCCTAAAAACCACTAAATGGAAAATGATCACTGATAATGAACAAACCTGGTTAAATGTATGAATTTCAATCTTCGAGTTTGAATATTTTTCTACTATCTACATTTAAGAAGACCCGCCAATTATAATCAACTTAAAATTAATGGTAAAATCTTATGGAAAAGAATACAGTAAAGATGTTATTCACCTTCTGTGTGTCCTCATGTGTGTTGAATGAGTTCATCAGAAGAAGGGGCACATTGCATCCATACTTGGAATTAAGTGTCTATGCCCAAATGGAAAGGTTAGTTTAAGCAAACTTGGAATTTAAATATAAATAAATAAAAAGTAAACAGAAAGGGGCACAAGTACATATGTCCAAAATACCTCAATTTGGATGACAATCAAGTCTAGGAATGTTAAACCATTCCGAACTTCAATGACAGATCTGCATAACAACAAAATGGAAGAAATTAGGTATTTGAAGAGGAATAATGGAAACAACATGGACCACGGGTTGACAACTCCTTAATTGACTCTGACAATCTATTGTAAAGTCAATGCTTGTTATATTTGCAGTGGAATCAGGAATAAAATTTTAAATATTGCAACAAAACTGCAAATCTATGCTGGGCTTAGCTAATGTAAGCTTAGCATAAGAAAAAATAAATAAATAAAAGATGAAGAGATAAAATAATAATAGTAGTTATTATTATTATTATTATTATTATTATTATTATTATTATAAGGAATACCACTAATGGTGAACAGCAGAAAAGATGTATCACTCGATGCATAATTCAAATGGTAAATAGTAATTTTCTGCACTTTTTTAAATATATTTCATGCGGGGTTAATGATCTTTATATTGTAACTTATCAAAAGATATTCACAAATTGTAAATTAGTTTGCGTCACTGCGGATATGAGAAAACGCTTGTACATACTTATTAGAGGAAAGTAGAACAATTTCTAAGTAGGCAAAAAAATGCAGAATAGCATATGCAGTCAATATTTCACACAAACAGCTTTGAAGTAGCAGATAATACTCATGAAGAGAAAAGCCTCATTAAGAAAAAATTAATAAAATTAGAGGTTCGAACTTATAACATGGCAATTGTTGCAGTATCATATACAAATTAATATAAATTAATCCATCTTAAAAACCTTAGCAGCCGAAGGAGAAAAACAATGAATCTTGAATCACATTAAAGTAGGTAGCCCAACAAAGTGGGATCTTAAATCCAGACAGTAGCAAGCAACAATGATAAACAGCACAGTACACTACCAACAGAAAGCTCTCTTTCTTCCTCCACAACCCCCGGGTAGGGCCGGCCCTGAGTTTTTAATGGCCTAAAGCGAAAATAAAAAAATTTGGGCCTATTTCAATGGGTAAATTTTTTGTTATCCTTTAAATTTAAACTGACGTGGGCAGGTCTTTTTTGTTTGGATATATATATATATAACACAAATACCTCTTGGGGGCCTAAAAATTTGTCAATTTAAGTGGGCCTAAAGCCCAGGCACCTTGGGCTTTAGCCCAGAGCCGGTGCTGCCCCCGGGCGAAAGGTTAAAACAAAATCAAGTATATAAACAAAGAAGAAATAACTGAGTTATATATGAAATAATAGTAGCATACAATCATAGATAATGTATTCATGTAAAGCACTATTAAGTTATGTTTCCGTATAATTTAGTTGTGTGATAGACTATAAGTCATGTTAAACAACATATAAATGCATACTTAGGCCCAGTACAGCCCATTGTTGTCCCCAATCCTCCATTAAGCTTCAACACCACAAGTTTGTCCAAAAGCTTCTGGATTTCCGCAGCATCTGCACCAAATAAGATCTATATAATTTACCACTTTACGAGGATATTCTTGGTTTGATAGAATTAACTTCTTGTATTTAAACAAAAATCTTAGACACAATAGTTGCCACAACTTCGGAATAAAATATTTTAAATCAATGCTAACACTTGTTAAAGAATCCATAATTACCTTCAGGGACGGGTGCCATGGAATAGTAAGGCACTACCACCTCATCAGTTGGAGTCTGGATCTTACTCCATTCAACATGCTCAGCCTCACCACTTCAAAGGAAAATGTCGCAAAATGAATTAAATAAATTGTAGTAAAACCTTAAATATGCCAGGACTTAGATTTGAATAGAACCTCATATAAGATTTATCATACACAGTGATTAAATGAAACCAAATGGAGTAGCTTAAAACAAAAAACTCAAAGTTCTCCAAGTGCATATTTCCTCTATTTTCCCGGTAAACAAAATGAAAAATAGATGCACAACTGAATCGTATTCGGTATAAATAACCATATATACATCCATAGTTTAAACAATTAGAAACAATGGATACGGAGCTGATAATTGAAAAGGAGTATAAGATCAACCATCAACTAGCTTATAAAAATCAAAAAACCATATCATATTTAAAATGTACCTCAAATAACGAGAAACGAGGTTGATAAATCCAGATTTCTCATTATCACTGCAAAATTCACAAAAATGATTTCGTAAACCAATGCAATTAACAGCGAATCGAAATACCGAAACAAAAAAAATAGTACAATCAAACGAATCGAAAATGGTAGAAATTCAGTACACTTACCTGATCTGAGAGAGTCCAGAAACAGCTGATTGAAGCTTCTTGAGCTTCTTAGAATCAGCAGCGCTTAGAGTAGCCATTGAAGACTAATACAGAGGTCGAGAAAGTAGATATAAAATTATTTGGATCTAAATGGAATTGGAAGGCTAAAGTGATAATTTGTTTGATATATGTAGTGTATATAATTTAGTGAGAGAAAATATTTGTACTGCGTAATGCTCGGAACGGACAAATGTAACCAGGAGAGAGAATTTGAGAAGGAGAAAACGACACACGATGGACAGGAAAGTTATACAAAATTTAAATATAATCATGTTAGAATTTTTGTTTTTAAGCTTGCTACTATTTTTCATACCCACAGAATCGTCAGGAGAGAGAATTTGAGAAGGAGAATATTCAGGCGAATACGACTCGCCTTTTTTTATTTATTCATTTTTTATAAAGAGTTCTTGTAGTTAGTTGACAGGAAAGTTATACAAAATTTAAATATAATCATGTTAGAATTTTGAATTTTAAAAGCCCCAATAGAAATATTAATAAAGAATAAAAATACAAATAAATTTCATGCTAGAGGTAATAAATTTGGAATCTCAAATGGGATAATAATTGTAAAAAGGCGGAACCAAGGTGGGTGTAAAATAGCCTTGTAGAATAATATTGTAAATACTATATTTTGTAAAGGTAATTCACAAGGGTAATTCTTATTGAGAAGGTAAATCTATTCAAGGATAATTACTATTGTGAAGGTAATTACCCATAAAATAATCAACTTTACACAAATCATTTTTTTTCACATATTTAATCTTTCAACAATTATTAATCGTTTTATAAACGTAATCTCAATTAATGATTTATCTTATAACATATTATACAGGATGATCTTTGTGACAATAATTGAATCGATAATATAAGAGATATGATGCGTGAACTGTGATAATTGAGTATAGGTAGTGACTTCTCCGCGTAAGCATCAATAATCAATCTGGTGTTACTATCAATGTGTACGAATATTTTATAACAACTTGCATTTCTAATGTCTGACACCTCCTTATATAAAATTAAAAATGCTATTTTATCCACGGTATATCTACCTTGATTTTCTTTGATTCTAACTCCCAAGTCATTTCCTCTTTTTCTTTGATAATATGGTTGGGTCTTCACATATATTTAACAGATATATGAAAACGTTATGTAACACGAAGACATATTTAAAAAAGCTCGAGTCTATAGGCCAGGGTTCTAAATTTGTAATTCGATCTTTCAATTTAACTTTCTTTCCATAATTGAATCAATTCCGTTTCTCAATATCAATCTTTAATTAAGAATAAAAATTTGTCATGAATCTTAAATAACATGTATTAAGGTCCTGATAATTTGCCATTAAGATACCGAATATTCAACGGCCTAATGACACTTCGACGTCAGAATGTTTGGAATGTACCACGCATCTTTGGTGATAGCTTATAAATGTACTTATTCAATATCGGTATCCATTATATGTAAATAATTTGTATTCACAAGGGTAATTCCGATTTAAGGTAAATTCTATTCACAAATAATATTTATCGAAAATTAATAGATATTCTAAATAAGTTGAATAAGGTAGTATCTAAGGTAAATACTCGGGATGAAATTTATAAAAACCCAATAATAAATTATCAAATTTACCACAAATCAGCTTTTTGCAAATAATAATCTTTCAAAAATCATTTCATTTATAAATCTCTGGTTACCTCAATTATCATTTAATTTATCTGCGATTAATGTACCTAGATTCTTTAATCAATCGTTGTATAACGCTATGGCGTAAAGAATAATCGAGTTTCTTATTTACATTCAAAATTCTCTCCAATATACGCAGTTCTTGCAATTACTACTATTATCGATATCTTACAACCTAGTTCAAATCAGCTTTGTAATATGTGCTATGAAAAATTTTGAGCAGGAAATCATACACGCCAAATCTTCCGCGTATTTCAGCTTCCGTTTAACTTCTAATAAAGAATATACGAATATGATAACAACTCAGAAAATTTTGGCATTTATATATATTACGCCTAACATAACATTCTATCAAATTTATTATCATACTCGCTCCGAGGATTATGTAAAAATGGATAGAAGTGAATCGTGGGGTTAGGGATTTTCCTCTCTTTTCGAATTTTTGATTAACTCCTTTCCGTAGGTAATGTATGACCACGATTGATATTATTTCGAATTACTCCCGTCCTTTCTCAACATCGCTAACTCCTTTAAACCTCATTTTGCGAGGTTTTTATACGTTGTGGGATTGTTTGAATCTTTTCCGGCATACTGTACTGACTCCTCCGGTCCAAATCTTCCGCTATGCCACCCCTCGTCCCAATCAATACTTATGCTCAATTTTCTTCCATATCAACGTCGAATGGAGCGTGCCGATATATTAGAAAATCGCTATGATGGAAAGTCGATGTCTACATCCCAACTGAAACGAGGATTGAAATGTTATAGATCTTCTAGGAGTAGTCCTCTTCCGAATTGTAGTCTCCGTAGATGGAAAGATGATAGTCAACACTTTGGTGAAATAAATCGTATCGAATGCCACGCCCTTTTGCAAAGATAACAGTTTTAATCTTGGGTTCGATTGTAAACTCTTGCTTAGACACGATCTTCTGATCTCCCATTATGTGATACGAAAGCGTTCAGTGTAACTCATTTCAATGTCGGTATTGAACGCAGACTTTCTGACTATCAACAATGACCCCGAATTAATCATGCCATCAGAAACCTTAGGAAGGCCGAAGAGGAAATCCATTGGCATAACTTTGTAATAACTTCCATGTCGAATTTCAAGTGGTTCTGATGGACCTTTTGGTTCTTGATAACGCTTTCTTCGTTGAAAGTTAGACACCTTGAGATATTATCTCTGCTCATAGCTTTGCTCCACCAAAATGTATCGGGTCTGAATATCATGATACATTTGGTACTCGAGATGGATTCAAAAGTTTCAGACGCAGAAGAAACGATATTTATACTTTCAACCTATCAAAATGATACCATTCGGAACCGCGGAAACCCAGAAGTTGTTGAAGTATTCCTTCTTCCATTCGAATTCTTGCTTCGTGGCGCATACTTTCTTTCTTTTCAAGTAATGACTTTGCTACTCTTTCATACGCATAAAACAGCGAAATGTCGTAACTTTAACGTGAAAGCTATCAATTAAAGTTTGTTCTACACTTCGCGTACTCACTGTTCAATCATCGTGCCGTCCTACAGAGTCTTTAATTCTATCTCCATCCTTTCACAATGAGGAAGTCACACAAAATGGGCTATTTCGTGATTCACAATGTCGCCTCGAGAGCTAAGAATACTTGCATATGATTTTTCTACTGCTGAAAACATCATCGCTTTTCTTTCGAGGATGGTATTGGATGGTATGATTACGTAATCTTTCAATCTTCAGTTCAAGCCAGCGTCGTTGTCGCGTGTTGAGTTCCTTTTGAGTGAAGAAATATTTGAGCTTTTTGATGACCAGAAAGATCTCCACTTTCTCCCCATACAAGTAATGCCTCCAAATTTAAGTCACTGAAGACAACATTTTGCTAACTCTAGATCATGAGTAGGATAATTCCTCTCCGTATTCTTTGAGTTGTCGCGAGGCATAAATGCCAATTATTACTTTCCATGTTGCATGAGAACACATCCCAACCTTTGCGAAGCATCACATAGATGACAAATCCTCAGAGCGGATGGTATTTCGTAACAGGTCTTGTGAAATAAGTCTCCTCTTGAGTTCTTTTGAAACTCTTACCTCACATTCTTCGCTCCAATAGAACTTTGTATCTTTCCGAGTCGGTGAGTCGATGGAATAAATGCGATTCGAGAAAATCCTTCCACGAATCTCCGATAATAACCAAATTTAAACCCAGAAAGCTAAAGCTCGTTTCGATCATTTGATTTAGGTTGTTCACGGCTTTGAATAGCTTGATCTTTTCATTGGGTCAAGCGGATATTCCATGACTTGATACCACGTGCCCAAGGAATGCACTTCTTCAAGCCGTAACTCGCATTTCTTCAACTTGGCATAAAGCTTATATTCACGAAGCTTTTGGAGTGTCAATCACAGTGTCGCTTTCATGATCTTCACTTTTGGAATAAATAAGGATGTCATCAATAAAGCATCGACTTACAAAGTGGATCTAAATATTCTTGAATACTCTGGTTCATCATATCCATAGGCGTGAGGATTGGTATTAGTCGTACTCCAAAGGACATGACTAGGAATTCATAATGCCGTCTGAAAGTTTCCGAAAGCCGTCTTTGGAATGTCGTGATTAATCTTCAATTGATGATATCCGGAGCGAAGATCAATCTTTGGAAAAGAATTTGGCTCCTTCTTGGCGGTCAAACAAGGTCATCAATACGTGGCAATGGATACCCATATTGGCGATGGTGGCGTGATTCAACTCCCCGATAATCAATACAAAGTCGTCTACTCGCATCTCCATCTTTCTTCTTCACGAATAGAACGAGAGCACCCCAAGGAGAAGTACTTAGGGACGAATAAAGCCAATGTCTAACAATTCCTGCGATTGGGTCTTTAACTCCTCAAGTTCAATAGAAGCCATTCGATATGGGGCTTTGGAAATAGGTTTTATCACTGGGTTCAAGGTCGATTAAAATTCAATTTCACTTTCTGAGGGTAGGCCGGGAAGTTCTTGAGAATACGTCAGGAAATTTATTAATAATAGGAATATCGTTTAAAGGCGTATTTTTTATTTAAATCATGACATGAGCTAAGAAAGCTTGACATCCGTTTTCAATAAGCGAATAGCTTTATGGCTTGAGATGACCGTGATTGATTTTAATGGTTTGGTCGTTTGAATTAAGCATAATAGTTGATTAGGAATATGAAAGCTAACAACCTTACGAAAACAATCAATTTTGCATGATAAGTAGTTACCAATCAATCCCACAGAATCACGTCAAATGCAAGTATTTTAATGAAATAAGATCATTGTAATGTAGTGGTGAAATCGATTTAGACCAAACAAGACTTATAAACGATTGGATAATGAAGGTTTCATCTCAACGGAGTTTCCATGATAAGTCAAAGTCTAATTTCTCCCTGAGTCAAATTTAATCGATGAGCGCAAGTAGGAGAAATAAAAGAATCCGGTAAACAGTTGATCAAATAAAGTATAGACTTCATTAGTAGTTTATGATAAAGCTTACCCGTGATGACCTCATTCCAGATTCCTTGCTCTTTGGGAGAGGTTCTGACAAATGCTCTCCTCGCAGCTCAATGGTAATTTGAATTTTCACGGGATGGCTTTGGTAATCCTAGTAATTGTCTTGATGGCAATAAAATCCAAACTAAGTGACCTTCTCTTCCTCAATTATAACATCTTTTGAATTTGGCACGTGCTGCGGTTTGGATCGATGCCCTCTCCTACTCCCGTTTAGGCATATGATGGGTGGTCTTTCTCCTTACAATGGGTCTTTGATCTTGGCGTCTTTCCATCATATGACTTTCAAAAAAATATAAACATAACAGGATGATGACAATGATATAAGAATTCAATAAAACAAGTTCAAGAATTATTTTATCCAGGAATTATTAACGTCCAATTTGTCAACACGAATCTTTGTTTTGTAGAGAGTAAAATTCAAGAATGATCGAGGAAGAATATTTCCATGAAAGATCTTTGGATGAAAGCGCAAATACTCGAGGATATTCTACTAATAAGTTTTCGAAAGCTTTTAACCAACCCGGGTATAATAAAGAATGGAATAAACAAAGAAATCACCGTCGCATCGCGATGAGGCATACGAAGAATAGTTATTCAATGGAATAATAAATACCGAAACGGTCGAGGTGAAATTCACAAGAAGCGGGATGTTCCAAGCGAGAATAATAAAAGCGGAACGGTCGGTGTAAAAACACACCTTGACGGGATGTTCAGCCGAGAATAATAAAAAGGCGAGGAACCGTGTCCGGTGTAAAAACATGCGCATGTGATGTTCAGCGAGAATAATAAAAGACGGAATCCGAAGTCCATTGTAAACACAGATGTGAGCAGGATTCCAAATGAATAATAGAAGAAATGTGGTAAACCACTTATCTGAGGTTATTCCAACGAATAATAGCAATGGAATAACAACGATTCTCTTCATGAATAAGAAAGAATAACACCCCTTACATTTGGTAGGAGATTGAATCTCTGCATGATGTAGTAACAAAATACTCTTCTTCTTCTCTCTTATTCTCTCTATACTTTCTCTCTATAGCATGAATGAATTCAAGGAAAATAAAGCCTACAGGCCTCTATTTATAGAAGATTTCTAACTTAGCACCGCATGCAAAGCTTGTGTTGGTTTGGCCTTTTAATGTGAAGCTTACAAGTGGTTCGGCCTTTGTAATGTGAAAGCGACAAGTGGTTCGGCGTCCGGTAAAGGTAATTACTATTAACGAAGGTAAATACTATTGTGAAGGTAAATACTATTCACTGAGGTAATTACTTATTCGATTTTAATCATACCATTCACAAGGTAATTACTTTATCAGCTTGAGAAGGTAATTACTATCGACGAAGGTAAATACTATTCACTTGAGGTAATTACTATTGATGAAGGTAATTACTATTGATGAAGGTAAATACTATCGATGAAGAGACTCTTAGATGATAATATACGAGCCCCCATAAAATAATCAAACTTACCACAAATCATTTTTTTTTCATCAACACATATTTAATCTTTCAACAATTATTAATCATTTATAACTATTGTAAATCAATTATTGATTTAATCTTATAACATATTATATGAGATGATACCGTGACAATAATTGAATCGATAATATAAGAGATATGATCACGAAGAATTCTTGTGAGTAATAATTGAGTATATAATTTCCATTATCAATATGTTTGTTTGATGGTTTTCTCAATCAGAGCAATAATATCAGCAAATTAGGTAAAAGAAAACATGTATATAATTTCCATTATCAATATGTTTGTCGGATGGCTATCAGCAAATTAGGTAAAAGAAAGTAAGCCAAAGTAGGGAATAAAAAGAAAGAAAAGTAACACCAAAAGGTTTTCAGAAGGGAACTGATATTTTTATATATGTATTTTTAATATTTTCATATGATCTTCTGTCACACTTTCATATATTAAAAAATATAAAAATATCAAAAACACATGCGTAAATATTACTCCTTTTTTCAAAAAGATTACCAACATATGTCTAAAATGGAAATAACATGAAGAAAATTTTGTCTAAAATGGAAATAACATGAAGAAAATTTTGATAAACATCGAATAGACAGATGTCTAAAATGGAAATAACATGAAAAATTTGATAAACATCGAATAATTTTATTATGTATCGTGATAAATTTATGTCGAGATTAATAATATTTATGAGAAAAAAAACCCCACTAATTATCTCTCTAAAAAAAATTATCTGACGATTTAAAAATGGCAAAACTAATGATTTGCTACAAAAGTTAAGCGCTTTTAATGAATACTAGATTGAACTTTTAATTTTTGAATTACATCATTGAATAATTATTATTTTTACAATTAAGTCATTAGATTTAAAAATATTGATGAGACGTTAAATAATTCTTGACAAAGCGCTGACTTGGCAAAAAATAAAAAATAATGCTGACGTGGCAAAAAAAATACATAATACTCATTTTAAAGTTTTAAAATAACAAAAACATAATAAAATAAAACAGATTTTTTTTTAAAATATAATTTTAATAAAAAACAGATTTTTTAATAAACATAATTTTTTAAAAAACATATTTTTTAAAAAAATATATAATTTTTAAAAAACGGAACTTTTTTTTAAAAAAAAAAATAATTCTTTTAAAAAACATTTTTTTTAAAAAAACAGATTTTAAAAACATAATTTTTTTAAAAAATAGATTTTTTAAAAAACATAAAAAATTTTAAAATGTAATTTTTTAAACAACGTACTTTTTAAAAAAAACACAATTTTTTAAAAAAACGGAACTTTTAAAAAACATTTTTAAAAAAAAAACAGATTTTTTTCAAAACGTAATTTTTTTAAAAATGTAAATTTATTTTAAAAACGTCATTTTTTCAAAAAACAGATTTTTTAAAAACATAATTTTTTAAAAAGCATAATTTTTACATAAATTTTTAAAATCTGTTTTTTTTAAAAATTACGTTTAAAATCCGGTTTTTTAAAATTATGTTTTAAAAAACTGTTTTTAAAAAATTCTGTTTTAAAAAAATTATGTTTTTTAAAAAGTTCCGTTTTTAAAAAAATACGTTTTTTAAAAAAATTATTTTTAAAAAAAAAGCTGTTTTTTTTTAAAAATTATTTTTTAAAAAAATTGTGTTTTTAAACAAAATTATGCTTTTAAAAACATAATTTTTAAAAAATCTGTAATTTTTTTTTTAAAAACGGAACTTTTTAAAAAACATAATTTTTTAAAAACAGTTTTTTTTTAAAAACAGATTTTTAAAAACATAAATTTTAAAAAAACGGATTTTAAACGTAATTTTTTAAAAAAACAGATTTTAAAATTTATGTATAAATTATGCTTTTTAAAAAAAGTATGTTTTTAAAAAAATCTGTTTTTGAAAAAATGACGTTTTTAATAAATTTACGTATTTTAAAAAAATTACGCTTTTGAAAAAAAATTGTTTTTTAAAAAAAATATGTTTTTTAAAAAAAGTACGTTGTTTTAAAAATTACGTTTTTAAAAAATTTATGTTTTTTAAAAATCTATTTTTCTAAAAAATTATGTTTTTAAAAATCTGTTTTTTAAAAAATTATGTTTTTAAAAAGTTCCAAAAAATTATATTTTTTAAAAAATATGTTTTTTAAAATTTATGTTTATTAAAAAATCTGTTTTTTTTTAAAAATTATATTTTAAAAAAAAATCTGTTTTATTTTGTTATTTTTAAAAGTTTAAAATGAGTATTATGTATTTTTTTTTGCCACGTCAGCATTTTTTTTTTTTTTTTTGCCAAGTCAGCGCCATGTCAGCAATTATTTAACGTCTGTCAATATTTTTTAACGGAATGGCTTAATTGTAAAATAATAATTAGTTAAGTGATGTAATTCGAAAAATTAAAAATTCAATCGGGTATTCAGTAAAACGTGCCAACTTTAGTGGCCAAATCATTAGTTTTGCCATTTAAAATCAACCTAAACTTTCGGAATATGGCAAAATACACGAGTCTTCCCACCATAATCATCAAGCTACTCCACAAAACACACAAACTAAACTCTCTTTTAGGACATGAATCTAGTTTGAATTTTAAAGTCGATTGGAGGTAATTATTAATTTTTGAAGTTAATTTGAGAAATTTTTTAAATTCGAATATTAAAGTAACCTAACCTAATGCGTGAGATAGAGAGGAATTATGGTTTAGGTATCATTTAAAAGGGTCACCAGTGGGATCACAATGGCCTTCCTCTGTAACTGGAAACAATGTTATTTTCAAGTCTTCACCAAATAATAAGATACCACCCTGCAAAAAGCCAGTTCCAAAACTATGGAACTACGCTAAACAAGTAGGTAATTTCGCTAATTCACAATTCAAGAAGCGGGCCTATTTCATGGCCGCCATAGAGAACATTGAACATTATACAGAAAGCTAAATCAACAGTTTAAGAGGTAAAAAAAAAAAGTGAACCATGCGACTTCCCAGTGCTTTCAAAAAGTCGAATTGCTTTGCAATTTCCAGTCATCCACCCGCCCAGACCTCTACAGTTTAATTACACCCTACCTGAATCATATCTTCAACCTGTCAAAAAACCTCTGCTACCAAATTATATTCCGTAACGGAAACATTACAACAGCCAGAAATCGCTATAAGCAAAGGCGCATTCTCTGGTCTTCCCTCTCTTCACCGGTTAATGTTGAACTGCTACCCCTGTCGGCTAAACATCTCTTATATGGCACAAAACCCTTTAAACACTTGGCCTTGTTCATTTTCTGCCCTGCCAAAGCTACTTCAGCATTTGGTTTTGAAAAGAATGTTGATTTCTGCTCACTTTCTTCCTTGTCAAAAAAGGGCTGGCAACTTTGTGTGTCTGTGTCCCAAGTTTTATCACCATCTCCCCCTGCATTAACTGATCCAGAGTTTGACCCTGTTCGAGATCCATCCTTCTGAACCCCTTTATCTTGATCTTGCACTTGGTTCCCATCAGAACATACATATTCTTTCTCCGGAACGGAATTATGCAATTGTAAGATAGGATATGATACCCCTCCATAGAAAGTCCAACATGGAAGAGGAGGAGCAGCAGCTTCCTCAACACTATTTGAGTTTTCATTTTGGATTTGCATGTAATAAAGTGCTGGTGCCCCACCAGATAAGCCGTTCCAGCCACATTCTGCATCAGTAGGTGTAAATCTAACTCTAGGTGTTAGATTCCATGAAGATGTTTGCACAAGTCTTTCGTCAGTCTCCTCAGTAGGTTGTGAGTTGCAATTCCCCGAGTTTGAAGAAGATGGTCCTGCAACTATTACAGTCTTCCCAAAGAGCTTCAGGCTCCAGGTGGATGCTACCTCACTTGAATCTTCTTTCAAGAAAGCACCAACTTCAGGAAACAACTCCAATTTCTGGACATTTAGACCAACACACCCCCAATGAGAAGTTGACGACAAATATTGATTATATATTATCAAAAAAAACCACAAACAAGCTTAAATTGATAAACTTAGTACCATGGGAACTTGATCACATTGGGTCAAACTATCGTTTTCATGGGTAGGCGATGACGATCCATTCTCGGACCCATTTTCTTCGGGTGATTGAATAGCTTCAGATGGAAAGAGGCCCTTTGGTTGGTCATCAGCAGGAGATGAATCTGGTGATGAGCTGCCATTTGGTGTATTTGAATCTGTTGCACCTGTTGTGTCTGATCCAAATGCAAACAAAACCGAAGTTGGCGACTGATTTTCTTGTCCTGAAATTGACAGGTTAGGAGATGCAGATCTTCTGTGCTCGTCTGAAAGGCGGCCTTCGGTTTTGACTGGACTAACCATTTTCCGAGGATATGGATGCATAGGCTTTCTTTTTGGACGAGGAGGAGGAATCTCAATGGGTTTCACACTGCTTTCTTCGTTGTTACTCGACTCACGAACCACCTAATTGAAGATAAATCAACTAGTGATCAGAACAACATCGATAATAATATTGGACAAATGCCTTGAGCATACATGCACTCAATGGCTTATAAATACTAAACTTACTTTAATACATAGCATATAGATATAATGCTAGACGATAGGGACTGAATAAGTTTAGTCAACCTTAGAAAAGAACTTCTGAGCATGACTTCTAATTTGAACTGCAGTTTTTGTGCCCACATGCTCTGTATAAATTGAAAACTTTCAGTATATATCGAACTCAAATAGATCTGCCCAAGACAGCACCACAAAAAATTAAATTTACCTTCAATACGTCTCCAAGCTCGACCATACAGCTTTAAAGCTTCAAGAAACTTTTTGTGCTCTTCTTCTGTCCACCTTTCCCTCTGCTTTGAAATTGTGTATTGTTTTCTCACCTATTCAATCGAAAACAGATCACTTAGAAAATAATCAATATAAAGTAGAGACCTTTTCTCCAAAAAGACTAGGCTAGGATAGAGCAAAAACCTTTCGAGCATAGTCATCCCCAGGAATAAATTGATCCTTTCGCTGGACACTAGTAAGAGATTGTTGTCCAACATTCAATGAGAAAGGCTTGCCTGTAGATGGAGTCGTTTTGACCTCGCATCCTCACTTTGATCCTAATTTAGAAATAAAATTTTGAAAATATATTAATAAGAATTCTTTCAACAATGCTTCAATATTCCAAGGACCTCATCAACTACTGGCCAACTGAAATACACAGTGTTCTAAAAATCCCTGTCTAGGTCTTGATTAATTCCCACCTAGGCACTAGGCGGTCCTCTACCACCTTTATTTGGCTAGGCTCCTAGGCCATTAGGCCCGGGCTAGGCAAATAGGCCGCCGCTTAGGCAGAATCAGACCTCTACTTTGAAGCTCTACAATAGGTAAATGAATCTGTTAAACCTTAAAAGCTTTTTTTTTATATAATGTTTCATGTAAAATTTAAACAAATTCGATATGTTATATGTTTTGTATAATATAACAAGTATATATAATAAAATAAATAAATGAAATCGTCTAAGAAAGCGCCTAGTCCGCCTAAGAAAGCACATAAGCACTGCCTAGGTGGCCTAGGCGGCCCCTCCGCCGCCTAGATCTGCCTAACGATTTTTAGAACATTGTATGCGTGTGTATTGATAAGTATCGGATTGGTTCAGAAACAATTACAACTCTATAACTACTGTAAAGTTTTCCATACTACCAAACTTGACATTCTAATATGGCAACTGGAATTCTAAAACAAGCATTACACATCAGGTTCAAACTATTTATTTCAAGATCTTTAAAGTCTGAATAATTTTGCTATTACTTACTAAATCTGCTAATGGACTACCCACAATATTAGAGCATTACATGAATATGAAGCCGTCAGCCTAATTATTAGTACTTCATATTAGTCCTTTAGTAAGAGATTGAACACCATACCTTATTATAAAAAAAGGCAACAAAGCATAAGTTTGCAGGACAAATTCGATGAGATATACTAGTTTGCGCTTAACTTGTGTTAACCTATCTAAAATTAGACAATGACTCAAAGAAATCCAATTCAAGTTTAGATTCTCATAATGTCGTTTTGCTATGATACTCCAATTATGAAACATTTCCAATTTACAGCTTCACAATGATTAGTAAACAGGTCACTACAAACAACTGAACACTTTTCAAAAGCTATGATCCAAAGAGCCATCGAAACATGGACAATATATTTGGCTAAATTTTATCTTCGGACAAAAAAGCCAAATTTTGAATAACGAATTTGGTTTTAACTTTTATACCCATGCTTCCTCTATTTATTTTTGGAGTCTGCTCTATTTTTTCCTCATGGGGATTGATTAGACACTTTTTTCCCTTTTATTGTCAATATAGTATATTTTTGGTAAGTGGATTAAACAATTAACTCCCCACTATTAAATTATCCTTGGTTATCAACAAATTTTATTGTCAACATAGTATATTTTCGCCTTTCCGGTAAGTGGGTTAAACAACTATCACTCCACTATTAAATTATCATTGGTTATCAACAAATAATAATAATGACAAAGACAAAAACAAGTCTTTATTTCCCTTCTGTATACTTCCTAGTAACAGGAATATACAATTTATAATCTTCTAACTATAAATGATGTTCACCTAAAATAAAAACATCCAAAAAAAATATAAACTCTAATTTATCCAACTAACCAAATCAATCAAAGCAAAATCATGAAAATTCTGCACCTACTTAACTAATATAAAAAAACAAGTCAATCAAAGTAAAATCATGAGAATTCTGCACCTACTTAACTGATATAAAAAAATAAAAAAATAAAAACTTTAAATACATACCTGTATATCCTCACTTGCAGACCCCATTGATTCTTCAAATTGATTTTCTCCCACTATCTCCTTTTGGAAATAAAAAGGTTGAAACTATAAACAATTTCTACAAGCTTTAAAGTGGTAATCAAATGATCTGTACAATTACAGACCCATATCCAGATCCAAACACAACATCACAAAAATCAAACTCATCCTTCCTTCATTAATTATTACACCTAAACTTCCAACTGTAATTCACCAAACCCGAAAAACTAAAAGATCTAGACCCCCAAAAAAAGAATCCAACACAAAACTCTTACTGGATAAAGATCGGAACTTTCCACTCCACCCAGAAAAAATCTCCAAGTTCTGCTTAATTTCAAGCAGAAAAAACAATCAAAAAATAGCTCGATCGATAAATCCTGAAAAAGGCTTGTTTTCCAGAGAAAAAAAATGAAGAAATGGGTTTGTTAAGAGACCACAGAGGAATCGGAAAATTGGTTTTCCAATTACCTGCAGACACCTGTGGCCTCGATCTTTAAGAAAGGGAGTAAATTTCCAAGAAAGATAATGAGAAATCTGAAAAGCGAAAGTTGGTTGAGGGAGTTAAAAGGAGGAGAAGGTAAGAAGGAAGAAGCTTTGAGACTCTATGAGAGAAGAAGAAGAAAGGAGAGAGAGAGAGACTATTTTAATTTTAGTTTAATGAATAAATAAATGAATACTTTTTGTGGGAGATAAAAAAGAGAAATGGGGGGTTGCCACGTCAGATGTAATTTGTTTTTGTTTTTTTATTTATTTTGTTTTATAAGGTTAGCGAAAAGAAAGATCGAGAAATAGGTGCAATCTTGTGGCTGACGTTGAAAGAAGGGCCTTGACACATGTCTTTCTCACATGAAATATGTTTTCCCTTACTCGCATGTGGAAGGAGACGGCTGTACTCGCTCTATTACTGGTTTGGCTGGCAAACTGTTTCTATTTTTTTCTTTTCTTTTCTTTTCTTTTTTTTCACTCTCTCTCTCCCATTGTGTTTTTTCTCCTTTTCTTTTCCCTTTCCATTTCCTTATTTTTGATATCTTTAATAAGTTTTTTTTCCAAGGATTAAAAAATAGTAAGTTATTTCCGTATTGGATGTCAGAATTAAATCTGACTAAAAACAAATAATAAATTAGGCTCTAATTTTTTATTTAAAAATTATTTTGCACAATAATATTTAAGTTTTATTGTTTGTTTATGATAATAATTATTTTGCATAATAATATTTTTAAGCCCAAACAAATTACTTTAAAATTTTATTTAATTTTAATCATTATAATAACGAATATATATATCTACAAATATTTATGAACCCTTTCTACTCCTCCACCAGTAACATTTCTTAATAAAGTATGAAGAGAATAATGTAATTTTGATTATGTAACTATGTAAGTAAGGAATAATTTATATTATAGCATACCCATCAATAAAAATTAGGGAGAATTACATATTCTATTATATTTTTAAAATAAATATAATAAAAGTCTTCTCATAAAAGTTTTTACACAACTAATACACTTTCATATTTATTTATAATACTAAGACAATTAAATTCTTTAATTTAGGGTATTAGTATTCAATTAAGATTCTATCTCTCATCTTCCACTGAGTTTCCACGTCGAGGTAGCAATGAGGGGCCGAGTGTGCTGACCAAGATCGACACCCTTCGTTCACTTCCACTCTGCATCCATCCCCACTGAAAAAACAAAGTGTTGAATCTTGGCTCGCTTAAACGCATGGACCCCGGTGAATGCGACCTCAACCCGCCACTTTCGAGCCCGGCCTCCATCGACCCGAGTCTCGTGCCTCTCAACTCTGATCAACTCCTTCACAAGCCACCACGTTATATATCGCACGCTTAAGAACACCTCGACATCACTTGTCCTCGATTTTCATGGGTCCACCGCCGCCACAACTCTCCAAAGAGTAAAATAAGGTTGAATAATAATGCAAAGACTCGGTAAACTGTGGGTGTGGGTGTGGGTGGCGCAATCGTGGGAGAAGGTGTAGGTGTGGCGGTCAGTGAAAAGGAAATGATGCCAACTGTATATCTCCAGTAGCTTCTCAAAATGAAGGATCAAAATGGAGGTGGGTATGAAGATTCAGGCGGTGGATATGAATACTAGATGATGATAACCAAACCTTCATACTAAGGTAACTAAACTGTCATATCAAAGTAACCAATCAACCTCCACACTTTAAATTTTTTCTTAGTACTGCTAGTTACCAAACCTTCATATCAAGGTAAGCAAAACTTTCGTACCAAGGTAACAAAACCTTCATACCAAGGTAACAAAACCTTCATACCAAAGTAACTAATTCACATCCACACCTGCAGTTTTTTCATAGTGCAGTTGATAGCCAAACCTTCAAACCAATGTAACCAATTCAATTTTATTAAGTTACCAATTTCGTTTGAATGTGATGCACTTGGTAGCCAACCATTTATTCAAAGGTAGCCATTTTTTTATTTATGAGTAACCATTTCAGGAATGACTTATTTTGTAGGGCAAATCTTCTTCTTATTCTCATTGGCATTTTGGACAACGGAGATTCGCGGCGGTGTAGCGGTGGACTATTATTTCAAAGTGTATGTGAGGGAGATGAAGATTTGAATATTTAAATTTGAATTATTATTTTGAATTTGAATTTGTTTTTGTTGTTAGATCTAAATATTTGAATTTGAATTTGAATTATTAATTATGGCAGTTATTAGTCCTTGATTTTAGGTTTCCTTATTAATGTGAATTGTACTATTTTTGTAATATGTACAATCTTTTTGAAATTATTTGGTTGATGCACTTTTCTTGTAATTACTTTCTATTTATTGTATACTTATGTAAAAGACCCTAAAAAATATCCACACACGCAAGTTCACATTATAAATGTAGCACAATTACATGATTTTATATTTTTAGTGAAGAGGAGAAAAACTAAAATATATGTAGCCCCTAAAAAAATACTCAAGATATAATTTAATTTTTGAAATTAAATTATAGTATATTAAATTTTAAATTAATATAATTTTTTAATTATAATTAAAATAGTTATTATAATTATAAATATAATACAAATTATTAATTATAAATTTATTTTATTTTAAATTTTTATGAATCATATCAATTTTATATTTTTTAATTTTAAAAAGCAGATAAATTACTATTATAATCTGAAAGAGATTTATATATATATATATATATATATATATATATATATATTAACTACTTCATGCTGTAATGCCAACGAAGACTTTCACCACAAATCTTTATTTGTAATTTTTTTCCCAAATAGTGTGTTTTTCTTAAGTTGGCATATCGTTATTTTATTTAGGTGGCTCGTAGTGCATAGATGGACATGTAGTTGACATAATTATGACTACTGGTGAAACAAACGATTATCTTTGGCCCGTAGTGCATAGATAATTCGTAGATTGAAAATAATTATTGATTGATGTTACAGAGATAAAATATTGATTATGGACTTTTAAATGATAGAAGATAATAGACATCATGTTCTACTTGACTCTTCTAATGAATTGCTTGTTCCGTTGTAGTTGTTGATCTAAAACTTATTGTATGTTGTATTCTATCAGATTTTTCATTGTTGAGGACTAAGGTTAATTTGTTCTTCATTATATTAGTCATAATATTCTTTACTGGGCTAGTTGAGTTTACCCTTTTCATTTTGATTCCATTGCTCTTTTCAGGAGGTGAGAATGTAGATGGGACTAGTCGAGGAGTGGAGTAATGATCCAATATGGTTATTATAGTAGTTCTCACTGTGACAACCCCAAAACAGGTCCATTCCATCCAACCCATTCTGAGTCGTCAAATACATGGTACAGAAAATAACTACAACTTTATTACAACAATTGTCGTGCAAAATACAACAACACTTAAACTATGAGTTTAAATACAAATATATACCAACTTTGACTCATGTCCCAACCGTGGAATGACTCCTAATAATGACACCTTACATAAAGGTATAATGAAACTGCTGTTTTAGAAATTAAAATATTTGGAAAGTGCTCGAGAAACCTTTCAGACATGGGAGGCCATACGTGTGACGCCCCAAAATAGGTATACATCACCCATTCGAAGTTGTCAATACATGAGTGCGAAACAACTACAACTTTATTATTACAACAAGAAAGCGTGAGTTTGAATACAAATATTATCTTCTAGATAATATCTATACTCAAATAAATCCTCATCACATTTATTGATACATTATTTTACAAAATGGTGAGGACTACTAAACAACTCTCTCTAGAACCTTCATTCCATACCCCACGTGCTACTCACTATATTCTCGCCTCACGAGAAGAAAAATGGAACAAAAAGGAAAAGGGTGAGCTCAACTAGCCTAAGTAAAGAATATTATGACTAAGATAATATACAACAAATTATCATTAGTCTTCAACGGAAAAAAAAACTAATAGAATACAATAGACAACAAGTTTTTAAACCAATATTCGCACGTGAAATAATAATTCATTAGAAGAGTTAAGTAGAGAATGAAAACTACTATCTTCTATGTATGAATTTAAAAGTTAAATCGTCTATCTTTTATCCCCAGTAACATCAATCAACATACATCCGGAATCAAATATTCATCTTTGCACTACTGAGCCAAAGATATTCATCGATTAATTCATGTTCATCTAAACACTGTTCATCTTTTGCACTACGGCCAAAGATATACATCGAAATCATTCATCTTTGCACTACAGGCCAAAGATATTCAATAATATCATCATTTAAGATCGAGGATGATGAAAATATTTTTAAAGAAAGCGAATCAAATTGAAACAAAAATGACAAGGATTAAGGATTAAGGATTAAGTAATTTGTTTTATCCATACCCAACAATACCACAAAATAATCATAGTGGTGTAAAATTCAAGAATGATCAAAACATGGATACAATCAAAGCTAGTATCCGGGATAGATATTTTTGACAAAAAGGAAAATTTTATTTTTCGATGAATAGTACCGTATTTGTGAATAAGAACGATATCGTGAATAGTCTTGAAATACGTGAATAGTAACCCAGACACTAAAAGTTCCAAATTTGATTAAAAGTTCAGATCAATACTTGGCATAATGATATTAGAATAAATAATATCATTAAAAAATAATATCCCTTATCTTGAAAGATCAAGACTTAAATTTAAACACAGGATATAGGCTATAACTTGAACTTGCAACCGTATAGCAATACTCAAATTATACTCAAAATACTCACAAGAATACTTCAATAATATAGAGAGAAAACTTGATTTTTGGTGTGATTTTCAATTTAACCCAAGACCCTATTTATAGAAAAATGCTTAGAACACCAAAAAGAAAATTTAATATAATAATAATATATATAATCAAATTTCCTAGGCACACAAATCTGGTCCAAACTTCATCCACACATGTGCCAAAAACAATAAAAACGTTTTTCTTAATAAAAATAATTAAAACTTCCAAAAATCAATTATTTCGGAGCTTCGGAACTTCAATAATTCATAATAAATATCCCTTTTATCAAAAAATTCGAATCTCGCGACTTTTTATAGGAAATTCAATTCTCTACAACTTTACAGAAGAACGTTTTTCCAAATTCCAAATAAAAATTGATCGAAATTCACAAACGGGCGATTTTACAAAATTTATAATCAAATTTCAAATCAATAAATGGGGTCCATGAGACATGTTTAACATGTTTTTAAACATTTATTGCAACAAAAATATTCTTCCTCCTCAGTATACTCATATATCCCACATTCGTTGTAAAAATATCACCATTATTATATTATTAAAATATAATAATATATTTAAATAAATTATTTTATCAGAAAAAGATAAAATTTCAATTTTCAACAATTGTCACATTAAAAATTTTCTCAATCTATATCCACATAAAATCAATATTTTTCTTATCATATGAATCAATAATTAATTATTCACAAATAATATTACGAGAATCACAATATCGACAACAGAGGCGGGTTCAAAGGAGCAGGGGGCTTTCCAATAAAGATTTCTCCTTACTGGCGCGCAATTAGGTGACCAAACCTCTCCTTAGACAGAACTTTCTAGACATTGCCAATAATGTTATCCAATAATATTATTCAGATAATATGAATTATTGTATGGAGATAATGGAAAATCACGTGTAATGACAATTTATTGAAACAACGATAATATAAAATATCAATACAAACAATTATTGAATCAATAAAATCTTGAACATTAATTATCAGTAACCATTATTAATGTGAGACCCCAGATTTTATTAATAAAGATTTAAATTTGGTCGAAATAATTTTTAATATTATGGTGTGAATTTGAGATAATATTATAGTTGTGGGTAGATTTATAAATTTTGCAAATTATGCAAGTGGTTATATTATATTCGATTGGCTCAGAATATTCGGTTTAGCGAGGAATATTCAATGGCTCAATCATTGGTGGACCCCATTAATGAAATTATTTAGCGGTTGAATAGCAACAAAATGTTTTATTAAATAACCGGAAGTTTTAGACAATCAGTAAAGTGGACGTGTGGTTCACAGTAAGTAATTATTGATTATTGATCTGATGTGAGAAGTCACTCAAAATGTTTTATTACGATTAATAATATGAATTATTATAGCGATAATGACGTTTTGTTTTAAGTTTTAACGTAATAAAATGCGAAAACATCTTTTATATAAAATAGAATACTTTATTAAAGTTATTCTATAAATAGAATATATTATATTTTATTATGATAGTGTTGCATAGTGTTTTGCATAGTGTTTTCGTAGTATTGCATAGTGTTTGCATAAGAAATGTTTTTATATAAATGTAATATATTATATTTTATTTAAAAGATTTTTCTTTAAATATGGACCGTCGATTAAAGTAAATCAACTGGACTGCTCATGGATTAATTACTTATGCATTCCATTTTCCTATAAATAAGCTCATTCCTTCATTATTTTTTTACTTAATTCATTGAAACTCTAGAGAGAGAAATTATAGAGAGAAGCTATAGAGAGAAAATTATAGAAAGAAAGAAGAGTATTCTCGCTACTTCACTACTTCTATATTCAGGTTCTTTTACGGTAAGGGTGTTATTCTTTCTTCTTGAAGAGAACTTCATTATTCCATTCATTATTATTCATTGGAATAACTTCGTAAAAGTGGCATACCCTATACATAACTCAGATATGCAGATACCCTATACTTGGTGAAATCCTTATGTTATTCCATCGCTTATTATTCATTGGAATAACTCAGATATGCTGTTTTACCTATACTTGGTGACATTCTTCTATTATTCTCATTGGAACATCCTCGCTCGTGTGTTTTACAAGGACCTGGTTCCGTCTTTATTATTCTCGTTGGAACATCCCATCATGTGTTTTACAAGGACTGGTTAAAATCTTTATCATTACATTGGATATCCTATATCTCGTGTTTTACAACCGGATCGGGTTCCATCTTTATTATTCATTGGAACATCCCGCTTTGTGAATTTCACCCGACCTCGTTCCGTTATTATTATTCTCATTGGAATAACCTTGTCTACGCCAAGTACCGCATGCGTGGTGATTTCTTTTGTTATTCCATTCTTTATTATACCCGGTTGGTTAAAACTTTGACTTCTATACTCCATGAAATTAGTAGAATATCCTCGATATTTCGCGTTTCATCCAAAGATCTTTCATGGAAATATTCTTCCGATCATTCTTGAATTTTACTCTACTTAAACAAAGATCATGTTGATAATTTGGACGTTAATAATTCATGGATTAAATAATTCTTGAACTTGTTTTATTGAATTATTATGTCATTGTCATCATCCTCATGTTATATTATGTTATCTTTGGCTTTACGCATAGATGAACTTAGTATGATTATGACCAGGATCATTCTTATAATCATGACTTGATATAAATGATGTGACAAAAGTCCTCAAAGTATTCTGTAATGCGTTGATGGATAGTTTTGGTATGATTATGACCGGAGGTGATTGGTATAGTCATGACCATTGATAATTTGATGAAAATCCTTGACCGTGGTACGGGGATGATTAGATGTGGTGGTTTATTCATTGTCGAGTCTCTCGGCGATAAAAATTGATGAAAACCTTTTAAAACCTAAAAGATAGTAGACTTTTTCTCTCTACTTGACTCTTTTAATGGATTGCTTATTCGCAGATTAAACCGGTTGTCTATTGTATTTTATCGCTTTAACATCATTCAAGGCTAATGATAATTTATTTCGCATTATCTTAGTCATAATATTTCATTGGGCTAGTTGAGCTCACCCACTTTCTTTCACTTTTTCTCTCTTCGTGAAATGAGAACATAGCCGGGATTTAGTCTGGGAACGTAAGTAATGGTCCGAGAGGATAGCATTAGTAGTCCTCACTATTCGTGAAATAGTGTGATAATAAGTGTAATGAGGACTCCTTTTGAGTTTGTATAATATCTAGTAGACAAAATTTGTATTCAAACTCACATGTTTATGTCAGATGCATACCTACATGTTATATTAGTAAGTTATATTTGAATTTATGTACCATGTAAAGTGGCGACCCAAGATGGGGTGACGATTATACTTAATTTTGGGGCGTCACGGTTGGTATCGAGCTAGGATATGATCCCCAGCTAAGATGCTGAGATAAAAACTAGGAGGGAGAGACGGGAATTCTTTCGCTAGTATGACCTACCTAAGTTTATTTGGTATTTGATTGGCTGGTCGAGAATATAGGATAATTTGTTAAATGTCAATTAACCCTTGTTTTGTGACAAGATGTTTGAGAATGGCATCCTGAAAATGCCGAGATAAGCAATGAAGCACATGAGAGTGTTGATTCATTCAAACAAAAGGTAACGACCAACAACACGATAATAATCATATCGGTGGCAATCCGGCCATCGTAACAATGATAACCATCGTGGGGAAAATTATCATGCTAAGAATGGTAACCACTTGTGGTAATCACGGCAAAGATAATAGAAGTGGAAATTTCAAGAAGAGAAGGTCATTTAGCTCGATTTTGTCATAATAGTGAAGTCAAGTCCAAATTTGGGATAGTGGCACCAAAGGCGGATACGGACAAAACAAAGTCGGTGGTTTCGGGAAGAGCGTTTTTCGTGACTTCTCAAAAGTGGGTAAACCGAACGAAGTTAAGACGTTAGTTAATTATAAATTCTTCTAAGTCTATACCTTATTAGATAATACCGGTTCTACCCATTCTTTTTATCTCTCTTGTTTGTGTTCAACGTTTAAATTTGACTCGGAGAAATTAGACTTTGATTTATCTATTGAAACTTCGTTGGGAGAAACCTTCGTTACCTCCAATCATTTTATTAATCTTGTTGTTTCAAATAAACACTTTCACGCTATTCTGTCGATCTTATCTCTTTGAAAATACTTTGCCTTTGAGGTAATTTTTGAAAACGATTGATTAACTACTCATTATTCTTTTGTAAGGTTGTTAGCTTTCATATTCCTAACCAAACCGTTATACTTAATTCAAAGTAACCAAACCCTAAAGTTAATCAATCATTATATTAAGCCATAAGTAAAGAGCCCCGATCCTTTCGTTGTTAACTTCCTTGTGTGGAATGCAAAGCCGGAATTTTCTCAGAGGCGACGTCGTGGATGAAGATGGCAAGTTGATAGGTATCATTGTGAGGTGTTATCTCAGTTAAGGGATAGAAGTCACAGTTGGTATTAATGTGACGATTATCCAAGTCTTGGACGAGAGAATGCTTTTGAATGATATTTCTATCATTAATAAATTTCTTGACGTATTCTTGAAGATTTCCTAGCCTACCCTAGAGCGTGAAATCGAATTTTGTATTGACCCCAGTACAAAAACCCATTTCTTAAAACCTCAAATATTTCTTCAACTAAAAGGATCTATTTACGAGGATTATGATGAAAGTCATAATAAAAGCATTGGACTAATGAAAATCATGGGTATATGAAGTATTAGTAAGTGTTATGATGAGTTATGTTGGTTATTATGTGAAAACATGAAAGTTTCTTAGAAATCACAAAGAGTTGAAAATCGATTTTGGTGAAAAACGTAATATGAAATTCAATAGACCATATCTCCTATTATATTTTGAATTTTTGAATGTGGTCAAGTTCTAGAGTTAGATCTATGAGTTACCTAACTAATCCAAGTGGAATTACTGGAAAAGGTGTTGTAGATTTTGTGTGGACTGATTTTAGCAAAGGAGGCCAAAGCTGTAAATTTCGAAAATGCTACTGCCCAGAAACTTTAAGGGACTGTTTCGGCCACTTAAATTATGAGAAAATTCTGGCCTTTTGGGACATGAAAGTATATGGTATAAAGTACCTCCTGTCCAAAAATGAGCTCATTCTCGACTTAAAATGAGCAAGTTATGACTATTTCAATATTTAGGTTTTTCCGATTTAAAAACGCTATAACCGGAGTTCTATAACTCCGATGACCATGAAATTTAAACTAGAAGCTCACGTTAACATGTGTAAGGTTCTGCCAAGATTTGGGAATTTTGGAGTTAAACTTGAGGTAGCTAATTTCTTAAGGAATTAATTAGAAATTGATTTTTGAAAAATAGTAAATGAATTTTAAAAATTCGAGAAAAATATATTTTCATTATGGGACTATATTATGCTAAATCCCGTAAAAGAAATATTTTGGGACTAATTTGGTATTTTTCATGAAAATAGTTTAGTTACTTAACATATGAGTTAAATATGTTATGTGAAGTAACAAAGTTGAAAATAGGATATTATGGCTAGAGAATCCTATATAGAGTATATGCATATATTTTTTTTTGAGAGATTTGATAATTGGTGATGATATCTTATGAGTATGACATTTTTGAATGATTAAATGCATTATATGGTAAAGCGTAAACAATTAAGATAAATTGTTTATAAATTTAAGAAATGATTAAAATATTGTTATAATATTAATGATATTAGATTATGAGATTATTAGTGATTGATAACATGGGGATATTCTTGAATCCTCGGATAAATTATATTATAAATGTTTAATATTTATCCTTTATTTCATTCGATTGATTCTTTATATCATTATCCTCACGCTTATATATATTGAAAAGTCATCTGTAGACTCGTAGATGGACTTGGTATGATTATGACATGGGATTATTCGTAGGTATAATCATAACCAGAATGAAATGAATTTATAATTATGACGTAGTAGTGCTTGGATAATTTGATGGTCGTGATCTTAATGAATACACAATTATCTTTGGTAGTAGTGTATGGATAATTTGTGGTCGTGATCTTAATGAATACACAATTATCTTTGTCAGTAGTGCATGGATAATTTGTGGTCGTGATACTAATGAATACACAATTATCTTTCGCCGTAGTGTATGGATAATTTGTGGTCGGATATTAATGAATACACAATTATCTCGGCCGAAGTAGTTGGATAATTTGTGGTCGTGATACTTAATGAATATAATCTTCGTCAGGTCATGGATAATTTGTAGGTCGTGATACTAATGAATACACAATTATCTTCGTCAGTAGTGTATGGATAATTTGTGGTCGTGATATTAATGAATACACAATTATCTTCGGTCAGTAGTGGTATGGATAATTTGTGGTCGTGATACTAATGAATACAATGATTATCAATTTTCGCCGTAGTGCTTGGATAATTTGTGGTCGTGATACTAATGAATACACAATTATCTTCGCCGTAGTGGTTGGATAATTTGTGGTCGTGATATTAATGAATACAATTATCTTTCAGTAGGTGCATGGATAATTTGTGGGTCGGATACTAATGAATACACAATTATCTTCGCCGTAGTGCATGGATAATTTGTGGTCGGATATTAATGAATACACAATTATCTTTCGGGCCGTAGTGCATGGATAATTTGTGGTCGTGATATTAATGAATACACAATTATCTTCGCCAGTAGTGCATGGATAATTTGTGGTCATTGATACTAATGAATACACAATTATCTTCGTCAGTAGGTATGGATAATTTTGGTCGTGATACTAATGAATACACAATTGATTAATCGATAGTGCATGGATAATTTGTGGTCTGATGATACTAATGAATACACAATTATCTTCAGTAGTAGTGCATGGATAATTTGTGGTCATGATCTTAAAAATTATCTTCGTCAGATGGATAAAGTGTATCGTGAGATGAATATGATTATCTTTGATACGTAATACATGATTAATCTGTGATAATCTTAATGAATACGAATTGAATAACATGGATGAATAAAGTGATCTTAATGAATGGATTGAATTCGTCAACGGTGGATGATTAATGATATGGATAATTAAGATCGAGTCTTAATGATGAATTATTAACGTGGATATCTTAAAAGTCATCTTTGGTCAGTAGATGAATGGATATTATTTCGACCGGATTATTCGGATAATCATTATATTTGTTACATGAATATCTTCGGTAGTAGTGCATGGATTAATATATTCAATGATGCAGAGACCCCGATTTTATCAATAAAGATTTAAATTTTGTAATAAATAATTTTTAATATTATGGTGTGAATTTGAGATAATATTATAGTTGTGGGTAGATTTATAAATTTTGCAAAGTATGCAAGTGGTTATATTATATTCGATTGGCTCTGGGAATATTCTATTAAGCAGGAATATTCGCATAACTACTCAATCATTGGTGGACCCCATTAATGTAATTATCATTTGATCGAGAAAACGATAAAAAATATTTTATCGAAATAACTACGAAGTTTTACCGTGGTTACCGCTGAACTACCTTAGTAAAAGTACAAAGAATACGTGTGGGTTGCATAAGAAAGACATTACCAGATCGATTATCGATGCTTATGTGAGAAGTCACTCTTTGATTCCATTATCACGATTAATAATATGAATTATTATAATGATAATAACGACGCTTTTGTTTTATTCAGATTATTAACGTAATAAAATGTAAACATCTTTTTATATAAAATAGAATACTTTATTAAAGTTATTCTATAAATGTAATATATTATATTTTATTACGATATAGTGTTGATATAGTGTTTTTTGATAAGTTTTTTTGATATAAGATTGCATGTTGTTTGCATAGTAAAATGTTTTTATATAAATAGAATATATTATATTTTATTTAAAAGATTTTTCTTTAAATATGGACCGCCGATTAAAGTAAATCAACTGGACCGCTCATGGATTAGTTACTATGCATTCCATTTTCCTATAAATAAGCTCATTCCTTCATTATTTTCTTACTTAATTCATCAAACTCTAGAGAGAGAAATTATAGAGAGAGTTTATAGAGAGAAAATTATAGAAAGAAGAAGAGTTCTTACTTCACTACTACTTCACTACTTCTATATAGGGCTTATTTTTGTTGTAAGGGGTGTTATTCTTCTTCTTCGAAGAGAACTTCGTTATTCCATTCATTATTATTCTCGTTGAATAACTCGTAAAAGTGGCATACCCTATACATAACCTCCGATACGCTGCAGATACCCTATACTTGGTGAAACTTATGTTATTCCATCGCTTATTATTCTCATTGGAATAACTCAGATACGCTATTTTACCCTATACTTGGTGACATTCTTCTATTATTTCGTTGAACATCCTCGCTCTGTGTGTTTTACACCGACCGGTTCCGCTTTTTTATTATTCATTGAACATCCCTCGTTGGTGTTTTATACCCGACCGGTTCCGCTTTTTATCATTCTCGCTGAATATCCTATCGTGTGTTTTACACCGGATCCGGGTTCCATCTTTATTATTCTGTTGAACATCCCGCTTGCTTGTGAATTTCACCGACCGTTCCGTTATTATTATTCTCGTTGAATAACCGCCCGCTGCATGCTAAGCACCGCATGCACGGTGATTTCTTTTGTTATTCCATTCTTTATTATACCCAAATAGGTTAAAACTTTGACTTCTATACTCCATGAAATTAGTAGAATATCCTCGATATTTCATGTTTCATCCAAAGATCTTTCATGGAAATATTCTTCCGATCATTCTTGAATTTTACTCATTTAAACAAAGATCATGTCGATAATTGACGTTAATAATTCATGGATTAAATAATTTTGAACTTGTTTTATTGAATTATTATGTCATTGTCATCATCCTCATGTTATATTATGTTATCTTCGCTTACGGCATAGATGAACTTAGTATGATTATGACCAGGATCATTCTAAGATAGATAATCACGACTTGATATAAATGATGTGACAAAAGTCCTCAAAGGGTCTCAGAATGTGAATGCGTTGATGGATAGTTTTTGGTATGATTATGACTGGGGTGATTCTAAGATAGTCATGACCATCGATAATTTGATGAAAATCCTCGACCGTGGTATGTGGATGATTAGATGTGGTGGTTTATTTATTGTCGAGTCTCAAACGATAAAAATTGATGAAAACCTTTTAAAACTAAAAAAAGATAGTAGACTTTATTCTCTACTGACTCTTTTTAATGGATCGCATATTCCACCGCAGCTTAAACCGGTTGTCTATTGTATTTTATCGCTTTAACATCGTCAAGGCTAATGATAATTTATTCTCGCATTATCTTAGTCATAATATTTCATCGGGCTAGTTGAGCTCACCCTTTCTTTCACCGTTTTTCTTCGTGAAATGAGAACATACCGGGACTTAGTCTGGGAACGTAAGTAATGGTCCAGAGGATAAGATTAGTAGTCCTCACTATTCGTGAAATAAGGTGATAATAGTTGTAATGAGGACTCCTTTCGAGTTCAGTATAATATCTAGTAGACAATATTTGTATTCAAACTCACGCTTTATGTCGATTGTATACCTACGCTTATATTAGTAAGTCAGATTTGAATTTATGTACCATGTAAGTGGCTACCCAAGATGGGTGACGATACCTAATTTGGGGGCGCCACAACATGTATCGTGAGCTAGTAGGATATGATCCCCGCTAAGATGTGAGATAAGAACTAGAGGGAGAGACGGGAATTCTTCGCTAGTATTTAATGACCTACCTAAGTTTATTTGGTATTTAATTGGCTCACGTAATATAGGATAATATGATATGTTAATTAACCCTTGTTTTGTGATGTTGTTTGAGAATGGCATCCAAAATGCCGAGATAAGCAATGAAGCACATGAGAGTGTTGATTCAAATTCACCAAACAAAAGGTAACAACACCAACAACACGATAATAATAATAATCATATCGGTGGCAACGGCCATCGTAACAATGATAACCATCGTGGGGAAATTATCATGCTAAGAATGGTAACCACTTTTGTGGTAATCACGGCAAAGATAATAGAAGTGGAAATTTCAAGAAGAGAAGGTCATTTAGCTCGATTTTGTTGTGCAAGTGAAGTCAAGTCCAAACCGGGATAGTGGCACCAAAGGCGGATATGGACAAAACAAAGTCGTGGTTTTTCAGAAGAAGAGCATTTTTCACGACTTTCAAAAAGTGGGTAACCCGAACGGTTAGCACGTTAGTTAATTATAAATTTTCATGTAAGTCTATACCTTATTAGATACCCTTCTACCCATTTTTTATCTCTCTGCTTATGCTCAACGCTTAAATTTGACTCCTAGAGAAATTAGACTTTGATTTATCTATCAAACTTCGTTGGGAGAAACCTTCGTTACCTCCCACTATTTATTAATCTTGTTGTTTCAAATAAACACTTTCACGCTAATTCGTCGATCTTATCTCTTTGAAAATACTTGCCTTTGAGGTAATTTTTAAAACAATTGATTAACTACTCATTATTCTTTTTGTAAGGTTGTTAGCTTTCATATTCCTAACCAACCCGTTATACTTAATTCAAAGTAACCAAACCCTAAAGTTAATCATCGTTATATCAAGCCATAAGTAAAGAGCCCCGATCCTTTCGTTGTTGACTTTCTTGTGTGGAATGCACCAAGCCGCACTTTTTCAGAGGCGTACACATCGTGAATGAAGATGGCAAGTTTATAGGTATCATTGTGAGGTGCTATCCAGTTAAGGGATGAAGTCACAATTGGTATTAATGTGACGACTATCCAAGTCTTCGACGAGAGTAATAGCTTTGAATGATATTTCTATCATTAATAAATTTTTGACGATTCTTGAAGATTTCTAGCCTACCCTAGAGCGTGAAATCGAATTTTGTATCAATTCCAAAGATAAAAACCCATTTCTTAAAACCTCAAATATTTCTTCAACTAAAAGAATCAGCTTTACGTGGTTTATGATGAAAGTCATAATAAAAGCATTGGACTAATGAAAATCATGGGTATATGAAGTATTAGTAAGTTTTATGATGAGTTATGTTGGTTATTATGTGAAAACATGAAAGTTTCTTAGAAATCACAAAGAGTTGAAAATCGATTTTGGTGAAAAACGAATATGAAATTCAATTGACCATATCTCCTATTATATTTTGAATTTTTGAATGTGGTCAAGTCCTAGAGTTAGATCTATGAGTTACCTAACTAATCCAAGTGGAATTACTGGAAAAGGTGTTGTAGATTTTTGTGTGGACTGATTTTAGCAAAGGAGGCCAAAGCTGTAAATTTCAAAAATGCTATCTGCCATGATTTTAGAGGGCTGTTTTGGCCACTTAAATTATGAGAAAATTCTGGCCTTTTTGGGACATGAAAGTATATGGTATAAAGTACCTCCTGTCCAAAAATGAGCTCATTCTCGACTTAAAATGAGCAAGTTATGACTATTTCAATATTTAGGTTTTTCCGATTTAAAAACGCTTATAACCGAAAGTTCTATAACTCATGACCATGAAATTTAAACTAGAAGCTCACGTTAACATGTGTAAGGTCCTGCCAAGATTTGGGAATTTTGGAGTTAAACTTGAGGTAGCTAATTTCTTAAGGAATTAATTAGAAATTGATTTTTGAAAAATAGTAAATGAATTTTAAAATTCGAGAAAAATATATTTTCATTATGGGACTATATTATGCTAAATCCCAGAAAAGAAATATTTTTGGGACTGATTTGGTATTTTTCATGAAAATAGTTTAGTTACTTAACATATGAGTTAAATATGTTATGTGAAGTAACAAAGTTGAAAATAGGATTTTATGGCTAGAGAATCCTATATGTAGTATATGCATATTTTTTGATGAGGGATTTGATAATTGGTGATGATATTTTATGAGTATGGCATTTTGAATGATTAAATGCATTATATGGTAAAGCGTAAACAATTAAGATAAATTGTTTATAAATTTAAGAAGTGATTAAAATATTGTTATAATATTAATGATATTAGATTATGAGATTATTATGATTGATAACATGGGGATATTCTTGAATCCTCGGATAAATTATATTATAAATGTTTAATATTTATCCTTTATCTCATTTGATCGATTCTTTATATCATTATCCTCACGCTTATATTACGTTGAAAGTCATCTCGTGGCCTCAGAAGGTATAGATGGACTTGGTATGATTATGACTGTGGATTGTTTCTAAGATAATCATCATGAAAACACAATTATCTTTCGGTCAGTAATGGATAATTTGTGGTCGCGATACTAATGAATACACAATTATCTTCGCCGTAGTGCATGGATAATTTGTGGTCGGATACTAATGAATACACAATTATCTTCGTCAGAAGTGTATGGATAATTTGTGGTCGGATACTAATGAATACATTATTATCTTTCGCCGTAGTGCATGGATAATTTGTGGTCGTGATACTAATGAATACACAATTATCTTTCGTCAGTAGTGTATGGATAATTTGTGGTCGTGATACTAATGAATACACAATTATCTTCTTTCGTAGGTATGGATAATTTGTGGTCGCGATACTAATGAATACACAATTATCTTTCGCCGTAGTATGGATAATTTGTGGTCGGATACTAATGAATACACAATTATCTTCGCCAGAGTGCATGGATAATTTGTGGTCGTGATACTAATGAATACACAATTATCTTTCGTCAGAAAGTAATGGATAATTTGTGGTCGTGGATACTAATGAATACACAATTATCTTCGCCGTAGTGCATGGATAATTTGTGGTCGGATACTAATGAATACACAATTATCTTCGCCGTAGTGTATGGATAATTTGTGGTCGTGATACTAATGAATACACAATTATCTTTCGTCGTAGAAAGCATGGATAATTTGTGGTCGGATACTAATGAATACACAATTATCTTCGCCGTAGTGCATGGATAATTTGTGGTCGGATACTAATGAATACACAATTATCTTCGCCGTAGTGTATGGATAATTTGTGGTCGGATACTAATGAATACACAATTATCTTCGTCAGAAAGTATGGATAATTTGTGGTCGTGATACTAATGAATACACAATTATCTTCGTCAGAAGTGTATGGATAATTTGTGGTCGTGATACTAATGAATACACAATTATCTTTCGCCGTAGTGTATGGATAATTTGTGGTCGGATACTAATGAATACACAATTATCTTCGCCGAAAGTGTATGGATAATTTGTGGTCGCGGATAATAATGAATACACGATTATCTTCGTCAGAAGTATGGATAATTCGTGGTCGTGATACTAATGAATATCCTCGCCTCAGAAAAGTGTGGATGATTCGATGATATGGATTAATTATCGAAATGAGTCTCAAAGAATGAAATATTAATTCATGGATGTGGTAAAAGTCATCTTCGTCAGAAGTGTATCGATAGATTTTGGTATGATTACGACCAAGGATTATTCTCAGATAATCACGATCAGATTGAAAACACGTAATATCCTTCGCCAAGAAGGTAATGGATAATTCATGGTCGTGATACTATTGTCGAAGTCTCAAAGATTATTGGTTTTATAGCTTATATATCTTTGGCTCAGTAGCAAAAGATGAATTGTTTAATGAATATCTTCAATGATGTTAATGAAAGATGAATTTAATTTAATGTTTTCAACGATAAAGGTATTCAAGGTATCCTCACCTCTTTATCATATCAGTACGCACTCTAATTTCGAGGGCTTAAATTCCATAAGGAGGGAGATCAGTGAGACCCGTGATTTTATCAATAAAGATTTAAATTTTGTTTAAATAATTTTTAATATTATGGTGTGAATTTGAGATAATATTATAGTTGTGGGTAGTATTTATAAATTTGCAAAAGTATGCAAGTGGTTATATTATATTCGATTGGCTCTGGGAATATCTTGGCTTAAGCAGGAATATTCGCATAACTACCAATCATGGTGGACCTCATAATGTAAATTATCATTTTGATCGAGAAAACGACAAAAATATTTTATCGAAATAACTATGAAGTTTTACCGTGGTTACCGCTGAACTACCAGAGTAAAAGTACAAAGAATACGGTGGTCGCATATAATAACATTACCAGATCGATTATCGATGCTTATGTGAGAAGTCACCTTTGATTCCATTATCACGATTAATAATATGAATTATTATAATGATAACGACGCTTTTGTTTTATTCAGATTATTAACGTAATAAAATGTAAACATCTTTTTATATAAAATGTAATACTTTATTAAAGTTATTCTATAAATGTAATATATTATATTTTATTACGATAGTGTCAGATAAGTGTTTTCAGATAAGTTGTTTTGTATAAGATTGCATAGTGTTGTTTGATAGTAAAATGTTTTTATATAAATAGAATATATTATATTTTATTTAAAAGATTTTTCTTTTAAATATGGACCGCCGATTAAAGTAAATCAACTGGACCGCTCATGGATTAGTTACTACGCATTCCATTTTCCTATAAAATAAGCTCATTCCTTCATTATTTTCTTTATTTAATTCATCAAACTCTCTAGAGAGAGAAATTATAGTAGAGGTTTATAGAGAGAAAATTATGTAAAGAAGAAGAGTATATTCGCTACTTCACTACTTCTATATTCAGCCTTTTTACTAGTAGTGGGTGTTATTCTTCTTTTCGAAGAGAACTTCGTTATTCCATTCATTATTATTCTCGTTGAATAACTCGTAAAAGTGGCATACCCTATACATAACCTCAGATACGCAGATACCCTATACTGGTGAAATCCTTATGTTATTCCATCGCTTATTATTCGCTGAATAACTCAGATAATGCGCTTTACCCTATACTTGGTGACATTCTTCTATTATTCTCATTGAACATCCCGTCGTGCAGGTTTTACACCGACCGGGTTCCGCTTTTTTATTATTCTCGCTGAACATCCCGTTCGTGGTGTTTTACAACCGATTCGGTTCCGCTTTTTATCATTCTCGCTGAATATCCTATTGTGTTTTACACCGGATCCGGGTTCCATCTTTATTATTCTCGTTGAACATCATCCCGCTTGTGAATTTCACACCGACCGTTCCGTTATTATTATTCTCGTTGAATAACCTCGCCTATGCTAAGCACCGCATGCACGGTGATTTCTTTTGTTATTCCATTCTTTATTATACCCAAATTGGTTAAAACTTTGACTTCTATACTCCATGAAATTAGTAGAATATCCTCGATATTTCATGTTTCATCCAAAGATCTTTTCATGGAAATATTCTTCGATCATTCTTGAATTTTACTCTCACGTAAACAAAGATCATGTCGATAATTGACGTTAATAATTCATGGATTAAATAATTTTGAACTTGTTTTATTGAATTATTATGTCATTGTCATCATCCTCATGTTATATTATGTTATCTTCGCTTACAAGTATAGATGAACTTAGTATGATTATGACTGTGGATCATTCTAAGATAATCACGACTTGATATAAATGATGTGACAAAAGTCCTCAAAGGGCCTCAGAATGCAGTTGATGGATAGTTTTTGGTATGATTATGACTGTGGGTGATTCTAAGATAGTCACGCACCATCGATAATTTGATGAAAATCCTCGACCGTGGTATGTGGATGATGATAGAGATGGTGGTTTATTTATTGTCGAGTCTCGCCGATAAAAATTGATGAAAACCTTTAAAACCTAAAAGATAGTAGATTTTATTCTCTACTGACTTTTTTAATGGATCGCTTATTCACCGCAGCTTAAACCGGTTGTCTATTGTATTTTATCGCTTAAACATCGTCAAGGCTAATGATAATTTATTTCGCATTATCTTAGTCATAATATTTCATCGGGCTAGTTGAGCTCATTTTTCTTTCTTTCACCGTTTCTTCGTGAAATGAGAAACATATACCGGGACGAAGCCTGGGAACTAAGTAATGGTCCGTAGGATAAGATTAGTAGTCCTCACTATTCGTGAAATAAGGTGATAATAGTTGTAATGAGGACTCCTTTCGAGTTTGTATAATATCTAGTAGACAATATTTGTATTCAAACTCTCGCACGCTTATGTCGATTGCATACGGCTACGCTATATTAGTAAGTCAGATTTGAATTTATGTACCATGTAAGTGGCGCACCCAAGATGGGTGACGATACCTAATTCGTTAAGTCTTCTCGCTATCTCGTCCCGGCTTCTAACTCTATAACGTGGTTCGGGTCTTTCACATATTTATTTAAGTACGATATGTGAAACACATTATGAACACATTTAGACATACTCTTGAGGTAACGCAAGTCTATAGGCTACATTTCCTACTACTCGATCAAGAATTTGAAATGGACCAATAAATCGTGGATCGAGCTTTTTCTCTTCCCAAATCTTGTAACTCCCTTCCATGGAGCAACTCGCAACAATACATGACGATCCCCTACACTAAATTCCACGCCCTTTCGGCGAAGATCCGCGATAACTCTTTTGTCGATCTTGTGCCGCTTTGTATACGCTTGTTTAATCATTTCGATCTTTTCAGTAGTCATACGCATTTCAACTCGGTCCCAACAATGTTGCTTCACCCACCTCATCCCAACATATCGAGAGTTTACATTTTCGGCCCATATAATGCTTCAAATGGAGCCACACCTATACTTGCTCGATAACTGTTGTTGTAGGAGAATTCCACCAATGGTAAATACTTATCCCAACCGCCTTGAAGTCTAGGACACGTAGTCTTAATAAATCTTCAAGAGTTTGAATAGTCCTCTTCGATTGTCCGTCTGCTTTGAGGATGGTATGCCGAACTAAATCATAAACTGCGCTCATAGCTTTTTTGCAAGCTAACCCAAAATCTTGAAGTGAATCTTGGGTCACGATCCAAAACTATGGATATGTGCATGCCATGCAACCTCACAATCTCATTCACGCATATACTAAAGAAGACGCTCAAGGAATAAGTCTCCAGACGCAAGCAAGAAATGAGCAGACTTGGTTAATCTATCAACAATAACCCAAATAGCATTGATGCCTTGAGAAACCGTAGAAGACCCAGAACTAAATCCATGGTAATGTGTTCCCACTTCCATTTCGAATCTCAAGTGGTTGCAATGGACCCTTAGGTACTAGATGTCCACCTTTACACGCTGACAAGTTAAACACATCGAGATAAACTTTGCAATCTCTCTCTCTTCATATTGTTCCACCAAAATGTATGTCAAGATCACGATACATTTTAGTACTTCCGTGATGGATTGCAAATGGTGTATTGTGTGCCTCCATCATAATCTTGTACTTCAAATCGAAAGTCGTTAGAACACAAAGTCTCAGAGTGGACTCAAGTATTCCTTCTTCATCAATTCTCGCCCTAATAGCTCCTCCTTCAGACTTTCTTCTTCATACGATCAGCCCGGCCTATGGCTCGAGCAACCTTAACTTTTTCTATTAAAGTTGGCTCTACGCAGATACTTGACATCATCGCACTCATTCCTCAAGATATGATCTTCTACTCAACGCGCCGCCTACCACGCTCGCTTTTCCGTGATGGTATCAAATAGTGTGGTCGTAGTCTTCAATAGCTCGAGCCAACGTCGCCGCCGCATGTTGAGTTCTTTTTTGAGTGAAGAAATATTTAAGGCTTTTATGGTCCGAATATATCTCCACTTTCTCCCATATAGATAAGGCTCCATATCTTTTAGCGCGAAAACGATCGGGCCGCTAACTCTAGATCACGAGTAGGATAATTCCTCTCATATTCTTTAAGTTGTCGCGAGGCATAAGCTATGACTTTCCCACGCTGCATGAGAACACATCCTAACCCTTTGCCCTCAAGCATCGTCAGAGATAACAAATCCATCCGCAACCAGATGGTATTGTTAGAACAAAATAAATAAGTCTCCTCTAAGCTCTTGGAAACTCTTCTCGCATTCTTCGCTTCCAAACGAATTTTGTATCCTTCCTAGTTAGCCGAAGTTAATGGAGTAGCGATTCGAGAAAACCCTTCCACTAATCTCCGATAATAACCAAATAAGCCCAAAAAGCTACGCATTTCACCACCGACTTTATTGTCTTCTAACTTCAGATTGCTTCAATCTTCACGATCAACAGATACTCCATGTTTCGACACCACGCGCCCAAGGAATGCTACTTCCTCAAGCCGTAACTCGTGATTTCTTCAATTTGGCATATAGTTTGTTTTCACGAAGCCTTTCGAGTACCAAATTTCAAATGGTGCTCATGATCTTCACGACTTTTGGAATATATGAGGATGTCATCAATAAAGACAACAACGAATCGATCCAAATATTCCTTGAATACTTGGCTCATCATATCCATGAAAGTCATAGAGCATTAGTTAGTCCGAAAAGACACGACTAAGAATTCATAATGCCCATACCGAGTTCTCAAGGCGCCTTTTGAATATCCTCGCTTCTAATCTTCAAACCGATGATATCCGTAATCTAAGATCGATTTTTGAAAAGAATTGTGCTCCTCAGAATCGGGTCAAACAAGTCATCAATACGAGGTAGAGGATACCTATTCTCGATGGTGACATGGTTCAATTCCCGATAGTCAATATTAAAGTCGATACCCCCTTCTTTCTTCTTTACTTAATAAAAACAGAGCACCCCAAGGAGATGTACTAGATTTAATGAAACCGATGTCCAACAATTCCTCGTAGTCTGGACCTTTAACTCCTCAAGTTCAATAGAGCCATTCGATATGGGGTTTTAGAAATGGGCTTTGTACCAGTTCAAGATCAATAAAGAATTCAACTTCACGCTCGGGGTAGACCGGAAGTTCTTCAGAAATACGCCAGAAAGTCAATAACAACATGAATATTATTCAAATTTGACGTGTCTTTATTCAAATCCATAACATGGGCTAAGAAAGCTTGACATCCGCTTTTTAATAAACTAATAGCTTTATGATTAGATATGATGTTGATTGATTTTAATGGTTTAGTTGCTTGAATTGCATAACAGTCAAGTTAGAATATGAAAACTAACAACCATACGTAAAACAATCAATTTTGGTATGATGAGTAGTTAACCAATCAATCCCTAAAATCACATCAAAAGCAAGTATCTTTAAAGAGATAAGGTCAATGTGTAAAGGTAATGGTGCCAACTTGAATCAAACAAGATTTATAAAAATGGATGTGATGAAAGTTTTTCCTAACTGAGTTTCCACAGACAGTCAAAGTCTAATTTCTCCTGAGTCAAGTTTAAACGCTGAGCACATGCAGAGAGATAAATGAATGGGTAAGACCCAGATCAAGTAAGGTATAAACTTCGCAAGAATTTATAAATAATTTTACCCGTGATCACCTCGCTTGGGTTCCTCGATTATGACCAACCACAACAAACGCCTTCCCTAATCGCTGACTTTGACTTTTCTCGGGATGTTTTTTGAGTCACCGTCCCTCACCGAACTAGGTTTCGCCATCGCATAATCTCGTTTATATGTCCTTCCTTTCCACAATTATAGCATACCTTGAACTGTCAGGGCGCTTGATCGATATGTCCCTCTTTTCCCAGATTTGTAGATATACGACCGGTGGTCGTTTCTCCTCCCTTAGAACCGCTTGTCACGCCAAGACCGCCATCTTCACATGGTCGTTGTTAAATCTCTCTTTAAAATCTCCTCCCGACTCGCTTCTTCTATTTTCATGGCTATGATTACCACCGAGTGGTTACCATTTTGTCCGTCTCGCTTTTCTCCGCAGTTATCATTATTCTCGCTGATCGCTATCTCCGTACGATCCTCGGGTTGTGGTCCCTCTGCTGACTGCACTCGTTATCTCGCCTAATAATTGAGCCCTCGCATACAACATCTCAATAAAGAGAAAATTTATGAGAAATGAGATACCGACGTACGCCGTTTCAAACCTCTAAGAAACATCCCGCCATACGCTCCTCATTCTCCACCAAATGAGGTGCAAACTCGATAACTCGCAAACTTTGCCTCGCATCGAGACACCGCCATGTTGTTTTGTTCCAACTGATGAACTCCACTTCCTTCATACGATTTAACACTTTCGTGAAAGTATTTGTCATTAAATAGCTTCAAACGCCTCCCAAGACATGCCGAAAAGTACGGATGGGTACGCTTCACGCACTCCCACCAAAGAGTCCGGCTCGCCACTTTTAACATAAAGGTGGCGAATGGAACCTTCGTTCTCTCCGCATCCCAAGACATCGAATATCTTGGTAATTTGTTTGACCCATGTTTCCGCCATGATCGGATCCGCTTTCCTTAAATTTCGTGGTCCCAACTCTTTGAATCGCTTGGGTCGTGACAACCCGTGAATTGCTATCATTTCTCCTCAGATTTTGAACACGAAGTCTCCTCGTCTCGATTTTGCATGAATCGCAAAAACTTCTAAACATCCCTCGCTCATCATCTCGCTTCAATGGTGTTGTTCATGTGAGGAACATTGCCACTGCTGACGCTCTCCTCGCTTGGTGAGTACAGCATCTCCACTGGCCTCATTTCCATTGTTAATATTCTCACGACATTCTCAAATACCGCCATAAAACAAGGGTTAATTAAGGAAATCAATATATCACATAATATCCCTATATATCGACCAACTAACAAATAAGCTTTAGTAGACACACTAGCTAAGGATTTACTCTGCCTCCCTCCTAGTTCTATTCCCCGATCTCCGCCAGAGATCATATCCCTAAGCTCGATACCTAACCGTGACGCCCCCAAAATAGGTATACATCACCCATTCTCGAAGTTGTCAATACATGGTATGTAAACAACTACAACTTTATTATTACAACAAGAAACTCGTGAGTTTGAATACAAATATTATCTTCTAGACAATATCTATACTCAAATAAATCCTCATCACATTTATCGATACATTATTTTACAAAATGGTGAGGACTACTAAACAATCCTTTCTAAAACCTTCATTCCATACCCCGACTGCATCGCTTATATTCTCGCCTCCCGAGAAAAAATGGAACAAAAGGAAAAGGGTGAGCTCAACTAGCTCAAAGAAGAATATTATGACTAAGATAATATACAACAAATTATCGTTAGTCTTCAACAGGAAAAATCTAATGTAATACAATAGACAACAAATTTTAAATCAATATTCGCAATGAAATAATAATTCATTAGAAGAGTTAAGTAGAGAATGCAAACTACTATCTTCTATGTATGAATTTAAAAGTTCATCGCTCATCTTTTATCCCTCGTAACATCAATCAATATACATCCGAATCAAATATTCATCTTTGCACCACAGCCAAAGATATTCATCACCGGGTCATGTTCATTTAAACACTGCTCATCTTTGCACTACGGCCAAAGATATTCTTCAGAAATCATTCATCTTTGCACTACATGTGCCAAAGATATTCTTAAGAAATTCATCATCTTTGCATACAAAGCCAAAGATATTCCATAATATCATCATTTAAGACCGAGGATGATGAAAAATATTTTTTTTTAAAGAAACGAATCCAAAGGAAACAAAATGACAAGGATTAAGGATTAAGGATTCAGACTTGGTTTTATCCACGCCCAAAAATACCTCAAAAATAATCATAGTGGTGTAAAATTCAAGAATGATCAAAACATGGATACAATCAAAGTTAGTATCCGTAATAGATATTTTGGACTTAAAAGAAGAAATTTTATTTTTCTATGAATAAGACCAGATACGTGAATAGTCAGATACGTGAATAAAGGCCGATATACGTGAATAGTAAATCCGACACCAAAAGATAGAAATTCCACAAAAACATCTTCACGCTTCATTAATAGTACTCGTGAATAAGAACTCGTGAATAAGAACTCATTAATAAGAACTCGTGAATAGTAACTCATGAATAAGAACCCATGAATAGTAACCCCACATGAAAAAGTTCCAAATTTGATAAAAACTTCAGATCAATATTTCAAAGATAATGATATCAAGAAATAATATCATTACGAAAAAAAAATAATATCCCTTACCTCAAAAGATCAAGATTTCTACTTAAAACACCTGAGTATAAGGTCAAGGAAGGGAACTGCACCGCCTAGCAATACTCAAAGTATACTCAAAATACTCACAAGAATACGCCGATAATATAGAGAGAAAACTTCAGCTTCGTGTGATTTTCAATTCTAACCCAAGACCCTATTTATAGAAAACGCTAACACCAAAGCAGTAAAATTTAATAAAATTAATATATTTATTAAAAATATTCAAGCCCACCTTTTAGAAATCTGATTTCAGATCATTTATAACACATGTGAGCCACTCAATTACAACAAAAAACGTTTTTCTTACAAAAAAAATATTTTAAACTCCCAAAAATCAAATATTTCTGAGCTTCGGAACTTCAATAATTCATAATAAATAGCCCTTTCATCGTAAAATTTGAATCTCATGAGTTTTTATAGGAAATTCAATTTTCTACAACTTTGCGTAAGAAAGTTTTTCCAAATTCCAAATAGAAATTGACCAAATCCACAAACAAGCGATTTTACAAAGCTATAATCAAATTTCAAATAATAAATGGGGTCCAACGACACATGTTTAATATGTTTTAAACATTTATTGCAACAAAAATACTCTTCCTCCTCAGATACTCATATATCCCACATTCGTTGTAAAATATCACCATTATTATATTATTAAAATAAATAATATATTTAAACGAATTATTTTATCGTAAAAGATAAAATATTAATTTTCAACAATTGTCATTTTAAAAATTTTCTCCATCTATATCCACATAAAATCAATATTTTTCTCATCATATAAATCAATAATTAATTATTCACAAATAATATTATGTAATCACAATATCGACAACTGTGCAGCTCCTCAGAAAGAGGGGCTTCCAATAAGAATTTTTCTTCATCGGGCGCCGCAATTAGTGACCAAACCTCTCCTTAGATGTAACTTTCTAGACATTGCCAATAATGTTATCTAATAATATTATTCAGATAATATGAATTATTGCTTTCGATAATGAAAAATAATCGTAATGACAATTATCAAACAACAAAGAATATAAAATATCAACGCAAAGAATTATTAACTCAATAAAATATCGAACAAGAATTATCGTAACCATTATCGAGTAAAGGCTTCTTCACGTAAGAATCAATAATTGGTGCAATACCGTGCTACCGCTCAACAACGCCAGATTAGTGTGTTTTAACCAACGGTATTCCAACAAAGATAATCTGTGAATAACTACGCCCGCTATTTTAAAAACAACTTATATTTGTCGCTTTCTTCATCCAATCGCTCACATGGGCCCACACATGGTCGCTACTGTCCGCATTTAATATTCCCGACAAAGCATTTAATATTCCACCACCAAACTAATATTCCCCGACAACAATGAATATTTTATAACCACTGCTTATTTTGAAATATTTCATGATTTAACCCTTAACTATCCACATTAATCAAATCAACCCTTACTATTTCAAAATAATAAATAAAGGAAATTCCTTTTATTTAAAAAATTTTGGTCTTACAACCTCCCTCCTTATGAAATTTCGCCTCTAAATCGACGACGCATTCTGTGTTTCAAAAGGTGAGGATACCTCGCTTTCATTTCCGCTTCCAATTCCCTGTGTCATTTCCTCTATAGCATGATTCCTCCACAAAACTTTAACTGTGGTATTACGACTTTGCGCAGTAGGACATGCCCTTCCTATCCAAGATCTTGACAGTACCTCCTCATACGCTAAGTCTTCTGCTATATCTCGTCCTGGTTCTAACTCAATAACGTGGTTCGGTCTTTCACATATTTATTTAAGTACGATATATGAAACACATTATGAACACGAGACATACTTTGAGGTAACGCAAGTCTATAGCTACATTTCCTACTCTGGCCAAGAATTTGAAATGGACCAATAAATCGTGGATCGAGCTTTTCTCTCTTCCCAAATCTTGTAACTCCCTTCCACGGAGCAACTCGCAACAATACATGATCCCCTACATTAAATTCCACGCCCTTTCGATGAAGATCCGTGATAACTCTTTTGTCGATCTTGTGCCGCTTTTGTATACGCTGTGTCAATCATTTGGATCTTTTCAGTAGTCATACGCATTTAACTCAGTCCCAACAATGTTGCTTCACCCACCTCATCCCAACATATCGAGAACGACATTTTCGGCCCATATAATGCTTCAAATGGAGCCACACCTATACTTGCTCGATAATGTTGTTGTAGGAGAATTCCACCAATGGTAAATACTTATCCCAACTACCCTTGAAGTCTAGGACATGTAGTCTTAATAGATCTTCAAGAGTTTGAATAGTCCCTCTCGATTGTCCGTCTGCTTGGGGATGGTACGCTTAACTAAATCGCAAACTGCGCCCATAGCTTTTTGCAAGCTAACCCAAAATCTTGAAGTGAATCTTGGGTCACGATCCCAAACTATGGATATGTGCATGCCATGCAACCTCACAATCTCATTCACGCATATACTAAAGCAAGACGCTCAAGGAATAAGTCTCCCAGACGGCAAGAAATGAGCAGATTTGGTTAATCTATCAACAATAACCCAAATAAGATTGATGCCTTGAGAAACCGTAGGAAGACCCAGAACTAAATCCATAGTAATGTGTTCCCACTTCCATTCCTAATCTCAAGTGGTTGCAACGGACCCTTAGGTACAAGATGCTCCGCCTTTACACGCTGGCAAGTTAAACACATCGAGATAAACTTTGCAATCTCTCTCTTCATATTGTTCCACCAAAATGTATGTCAAGATCACGATACATTTTAGTACTTCCGTGATGGATTGCAAATGGCGATTGTGTGCCTCCATCATAATCTTGTACTTCAAATCGTAGTCGTTAGAACACAAAGTCTAGAGTGGACTCAAGTATTCCTTCTTCATCAATTCTCGCCCTAATAGCTCCTTCTTGTACTTTCTTCTTCATAATGATCGCCTCCGGCCCTGGGGCTTCGAGCAACCTTAACTTTTTCTATTAAAGTTGGCTCTACGCGATACTTGACATCATCGCACTCGCTCCTCAAGATATGATCTTCTACTCAACGCGCCACCTACCACGCTCGCTTTTACCAGATGGTATCAATAGTGTGGTCGTAGTCTTCAATAGTTCGAGCCAACGTCAGCCGCCGCCAGATGTCGAGTTTTTTTGAGTGAAGAAATATTTAAGGCTTTTTATGGTCCAATATATCTCCACTTTCTCCCCATATAGATAAGGCTCCATATTTTTAATATGAACGATCGGGCCGCTAACTCTAGATCACGAGTAGGATAATTCCTCTCATACTCTTTTAAGTTGTCATGAGGCATAGGCTATGACTTTCCCACGCTGCATGAGAACACATCCTAACCCTTTGCTCAAGCATCATCACAGATAACAAATCCATCCGAACCAGATGGTATTGTTGTAACAAAGCCAAATAAGTCTCCTCTTAAGCTCTTGGAAACTTTTCTCGATTCTTCGCTCCAAACGAATTTTGTATCCTTCCGAAGTTAGCCGAAGTTAACGGAGTAGCGATTCGAGAAAACCCTTCCACTAATCTCCGATAATAACCAAATTTAAGCCCAAAAGCTACGATTTTCACCACCGACTTTTGCTGTTCTAACTTCAGATTGCTTCAATCTTCACGGATCAACAGATACTCCATGTTTCGACACCACGCGCCCAAGGAATGCTACTTCCTCGCCGTAACTCGATTTCTTCAATTTGGCATATAGTTGGTTTTCACGGCCTTCGAGTACCAAATTTCAAATGGTGCTCATGATCTTCTTCACTTTTGAATATACGAGGATGTCATCAATAAAGACAACAACGAATCGATCCAAATATTCCTTGAATACTTGCTCATCATATCCATGAAAGTCAGCAGGAGCATTAGTTAGTCCAAAGACATGACTAAGAATTCATAATGCCCATACCGAAGTTCTCAAGGCGCCTTTGAATATCCTCGCCTAATCTTCAAACCGATGATATCCGTAATCTAAGATCGATTTTTGAAAAGAATTGCGCCCTTGCAATCGGGTCAAACAAGTCATCAATACGAGGTAGAGGATACCTATTCTCGATGGTGACATGGTTCAATTCCCGATAGTCAATATAAAGTCGCATACTCCCCGCTTTTCTTCTTTACAAATAAAACAGAGCACCCCAAGGAGATGTACTAGGATTTATCGAAACCGATGTCCAACAATTCCTCGTAGTTGGACCTTTAACTCCTCAAGTTCAATAGAGCCATTCGATATGGGGTTTTAGAAATGGGCTTGTATCAAAGTTCAAGATCAATAAAGAATTCAACTTCACGCTCGGGGTAGACCGGAAGTTCTTCAGAAATACGCCAGAAAGTCAATAACAACAGAATATTATTCAAATTTGACGTGTCTTTATTCAAATCCATAACATGGGCTAAGAAAGCTTCGACATCCGCTTTTTAATAAACTAATAGCTTTTATGATTAGATATGACATGATTGATCGATTTTAATGGTTTAGTTGCTTGAATTGCATAACAAAGTCAAGTTAGAATATGAAAACTAACAACCTTATTTAAAACAATCAATTTTGGTATGATGAGTAGTTAACCAATCAATCCCTAAAATCACATCAAAAGCAAGTATCTTTAAAGAGATAAGGTCAATGTAAGGTAATGGTGCCAACTTGAATCAAACAAGATTTATAAACAAATGGATGTGATGAAAGTTTTTCCTAACTGGAGTTTCCACAGATAGTCAAAGTCTAATTTCTCCTGAGTCAAGTTTAAACGCTGAGCACATGCAGAGAGATAAATGAATGGGTAAAGACCCCAGATTCAAGTAAGGTATAAACTTCGCAAGAATTTATAAATAGCTTACCCGTGATCACCTCGCTTGGGTTCCTCGATTATGACAACCACAACAAACGCTTCCCTAATCGCTGACTTTGACTTTTCTCGGGATTTTTCGAGTCACCGCCTCGCCGAACTAGGTTTCGCCATCGCATAATCTCGAGCGATATGTCCTTCCTTTCCACAATTATAGCATACCTTGAATCTGTCAGGGCGCTTGACCGATATGTCCTCTTTTCAAGATTTCAGAAGATACGACCGGTGGTCGTTTCTCCTCCCTTAGAACCGCTTGTCACGCCAAGACCGCCATCTTCACACGGTCGTTGTTAAATCTCTCTTTTTAAAATCTCCTCCGACTCGCTTCTTCTATTTTCACGGCCTGCTGATTACCACCAGAGTGGTTACCATTTTGTCGTCTCGCTTTTTTCTCCTCCAGTTATCATTATTCGCTGATCGCTATCTCTCGTACGATCCTCGTCAGGGTCCTCGTTGACCATACTCGCTATCTCGCCTAATAATTCGAGCCTCGCTTACAACATCTCAATAAAGAGAAAATTTATGAGAAATGAGATATCGACGACGCCGTGTTTCAAACCTCTAAGAAACATCCGCGCCACACGCTCCTCATTCTCCACCAAATGAGGTGCAAACTCGATAACTCGCAAACTTTGCCTCGCATCGAGACACCGCCATGTTGTTTTGTTCCAATCAATGAACTCCACTTCCTTCATACGATTTAACACTTTCGTGAAAGTATTTGTCATTAAATAGCTTTCAAACGCCTCCCAAGACACGCCGAAAAGTACCGGATGGTACGCTCACGCACTCCCACCAAGAGTCCGCCCGCCATTTTAACATAAAGGTGGCGAATGGAACCTTCGTTTCTCCGCATCCCAAGACATCGAATATCTCGTAATTTGTTCGACCCATGTTTCCGCCATGATCGGATCCGCTTTCCTTAAATTTCGTGGTCCCAACTTTCGAATCGCTGGGTCGTGACAACCCGTGAATTGCTATCATTTCTCCTCAGATTTTGAACACGAAGTCTCCTCGTCTCGATTTTGTATGAATCGCAAAAAACTTCTAAACATCCCCTCGCTCATCATCTCGCTTCAATGGTGTTGTTCACAGGAGGAACATTGCCAAACTGCTGCACGCTCTCCTCGCAGTGAGTACAGCATCTCCACTGGCCTCATTTCCATTGTTAATATTCTCAACGACATTCTCAAACACCGCCATAAAACAAGGGTTAATTAAGGAAATCAATATATCACATAATATCCCTATATATCGACCAACTAACAAATAAGCTAGTAGTAGACACACTACAAGGATTTACTCTGCTCTCCCTCCTAGTTCTATTCCCGATCTCCGCCAGAGATCATATCCCTAAGCTCGATACTAACCGTGACGCCCCCAAAATAGTATACATCACCATTCTCGAAGTTGTCAATACACGGTATGTAAACAACTACAACTTTATTATTACAACAAGAAAACTGTGAGTTTGAATACAAATATTATCTTCTAGATAATATCTATACTCAAATAAATCCTCATCACATTTATCGATACATTATTTTACAAAATGGTGAGGACTACTAAACAATCCTTTCTAAAACCTTCATTCCATACCCCGACTGCATCGCTTATATTCTCGCCTCCGAGAGAAAAATGGAACAAAAAGGAAAAGGGTGAGCTCAACTAGCTCAAGAAGAATATTACGACTAAGATAATATACAACAAATTATCGTTAGTCTTCAACAGGAAAAATCTAATGTAATACAATAGACAACAAATTTTAAATCAATATTCGCAATGAAATAATAATTCATTGTAAGAGTTAAGTAGAGAATGCAAACTACTATCTTCTATGTATGAATTTAAAAGTTCATCGCTCATCTTTTATCCCCGTAACATCAATCAATATACATCCGAATCAAATATTCATCTTTGCACTACATGTGCCAAAGATATTCATCACCGGTCATGTTCATTTAAACACTGCTCATCTTCAGACTACGGCCAAAGATATTCTTCAGAAATCATTCATCTTTGCACTCATGTGCCAAAGATATTCTTAAGAAATCATTCATCTTTGCACTACAGCCAAAGATATTCCATAATATCATCATTTAAGACCGAGGATGATGAAAAATATTTTTTAAAGAAACGAATCCAAAGGAAACAAAATGACAAGGATTAAGGATTAAGGATTCGATTTGGTTTTATCCACGTTCAAAAAAATACCTCAAAAATAATCATAGTGGTGTAAAATTCAAGAATGATCAAAACATGGATACAATCAAAGTTAAGATCCGTAATAGATATTTTGGACAAAAAGAAGAAATTTTATTTTTCTATGAATAAGATCAGATACGTGAATAAGGTCAGATACGTGAATAAAGGTCGATACGTGAATAAGAATTCGACACCAAAAGATAGAAATTCCACAAAACATCTTCACGCTTCATTAATAGTACTCGTGAATAAGAACTCGTGAATAAGAATCGTGAATAAGAACTCGTGAATAAGAATAAGAACTCATGAATAAGAACTCATGAATAGTAACCCCGACATGAAAAAGTTCCAAATTTGATAAAACTTCAGATCAATATTTCAAAGATAATGATATCAAGAAATAATATCATTACAAAAAATAATATCCCTTACCTCGAAAAGATCAAGATTTCTATTAGAATAACTGATATAAGGTCAAGGAACTTGACCGCCTAGCAATACTCAAAGTATACTCAAAATACTCACAAGAATACGCCGATAATATAGAGAGAGAAAACTTCGCTTTCGTGTGATTTTCAATTCTAACCCAAGACCCTATTTATAGAAAACGCTAGTAACACCAAAGTTATAAAATTTAATAAAATAATAATATTTCTTAAAATATTCAAGCCCACCTTAGAAATCTGATTTCAGATCATTTATAACACATGTGAGCCACTCAATTACAAATAAAAACGTTTTTCTTAAAAAAAATATTTTAAACTCCCAAAATCAATTATTTTTGAATTTCGTAACTTCAATAATTCATAATAAATAGCCCTTTCATCAGAAAAATTTGAATCTCATGAGTTTTTATAGGAATTTCAATTTTCTACAACTTTGCAGTAAGAAAGTTTTTCCAAATTCCAAATAGAAATTGACCAAATCCACAAACCAAGCGATTTTATGTGCTATAATCAAATTTCACTAATAAATGGGGTCCAACCACATGTTTAACATGTTTTAAACATTTATTGCAACAAAAATACTCTTCCTCCTCAGATACTCATATATCCCACATTCGTTGTAAAATATCACCATTATTATATATTATTAAAATAATATATTTAAACGAATTATTTTATCGTAAAAGATAAAATATTAATTTTCAACAATTGTCATTTTAAAATTTTTCCATCTATATCCACATAAAATCAATATTTTCCTCATCATATAAATCAATAATTAATTATTCACAAATAATATTACGTAATCACAATATCGTAATGCACCTCAGAATAGGGGCTTTCCAATAAGAATTTCTTCATCAAGTGCATGCAATTAGGTGACCAAACCTTCCTTGATGTAACTTTCTAGACATTGCTAATAATGTTATCTAATAATATTATTCAGAATATATGAATTATTGCTCGATAATGCTGTGTAATGACAATTATGAAACAAAGAATATAAAATATCAACGCAAACAATTATTAACTCAATAAAATACCAAACCAATTCCTTGAACTATGCTAAGCATGAAGAATCAATAATGGTGCATCATCTTGCCATTTTCTAAAAAGTAGCAATGTCTTCCTATCTAATAATATTATTTTAAGATAAACTTTTCAAATATAACTATTCATCAAATTCTCAACCAATCCGATAATCTGAATTCGTTAATTTAGCATCTAATATGCTACGCAGTTGATAGTAATTTTAGACATTGTAAATTCTCTAATAAAATGAATTTTAATTAATAAAATTTTAACATACATTCTTTTATTAATTACCAAAATAAATTAGGTCTTGTTTTAAATGGTATCTCCCAAATTAAATTTCAAACAATATTACCTCACTTATATATAGTTCGCAAAATCTAATTAAAGATTTGCTAGTGAGAATAAGGATCCCATTTCAAATGTATATAGCCTTGTGGTGACACAACAAACTATATATAAATAAATAGGTAGTACAACTTTTGTCAATTACATCAACTATGCAACTCCTTTCTTTTTGCCTCTTAGATTATTTTGATCAAGTGGTGGCACATCCGAATCAAAATTATCCAAGTTAAGTCCAACCTAGCACTCCATATATTCAAAAAGAAAATATCATCCTTGTGGTGACACAACAAAACAATATTGTTCAATTTTCTTTATAAGCATCAAATGTGATAAATTAACATCTTAAATACTTAATACTTGCCTTGTGGTGACACAACAAACTCATATTAAATATTTAATACTCTATTAATTTTATCATGCTAAGGCTTAATGCGACGCTCGATATTCCAAATATCTTTTGAACGCTTAGACTTAATATAAAATTTTGAGGGGTTTGTTATTAATTTGTCTCATCTTGTTTAAGCAAGCATTTACATATATATATATAAAATACGCCATTATATTAATGAACATGCCAAGCATGTTTGCATAATATATAATATATATAGTATAAGCATGCACATATAGAATACTATATTCTACCCGGATTGATTATGGACTTTTATTCTAGTTTGGTCTACTAGAGCCACCAAGTGAACCAAAAGGTCAAACCCTGGGGTGCAAGAAATAATATTTAAATATAACTATTACATTTAAACCCTGCCCATTACAAAACAAGTCTTCAAGCGCTCCTTGTTCCTTGATCTCCAATTTTTCAAAATTAATTCTAACTATTCCTATTACAAAACTAATTTAAAATAAATAGAAACCTTGATCGCTAAAGCCATGGGAAGTACATAGAGAGAGAGATAGAATTTACATTAAGAAAAATTAGAGAAGACGAGGTACCTTGAAATCCCCATTTAATAAAAACCCATACATTCATGCATCCAACTAAAATAAAATCCAATCATATCGTCAATAGTCCATAATCAATCCTATTTATTATCATACACATCACCATACGCATCAATAAATAACATTCATCTTATTAATAATAAACATTCAATATATATATTGATATCATTTAATGGGCAAAATTTTGTTAGTATAAAATCTAATTTTGAATCAAAATAAACTCCTTTATTTTAATCCAAATTTAAATCAAAATAAAACTATTTTATTTTAATTTATCTAATTTTGAATAAAATAAACTATTTTATTTTAATCAAAATCTTTAATCAAAATAAACTCCTTTATTTTAATTAATTATGGAATCCAATTCCATGTAAAAAAAAAATATTAAAGGAAACACTTGATTATCTTTCCTATTCACAAATAAACTCCTTTATTTTGAATAATATAAAATCTTATTTCATATTTAAATAAACTCCTTTATTTAAGGAAACACGGATTTTCTTTCCTATTCACAAATAAACTCTTTTATTTTGAATAATATGAAATCTAATTTCAAATCTAAATAAACTCCTTTATTTAAGTAAAAGATGATTATTTTTCCTATTCACAAATAAACTCTTTTATTTTGAATAATATGAAATCTTATTTCATATCTAAATAAACTCCTTTATTTAAGAAAAAATAGAATCCAATTTCAATCCAATTTGGAATCCAATTCAACTCTAATTATTTAAGATGAAATTTAATTTTAAAATTAAAATAAACTTTTATTTTAATAATAAAACAATTAAGAATAATATATATATATATATATATTAATATATATATAATATATATATATATATATATATATATATATATATATATATATATATATATATATATAATATATATATATATATATCCTAATTTGGTATTTGTCAAATATTACTTAATACACCCTGATTTCGCATATGAATAAGTTAAGTACCCAGATTAACCGTGGCCTTTATAAAAAATAAAAATAAAAAAATTGATCAAGTCATACCAAGTCCACGGATCATACAAAAAGCCTACTGATTTGGTTTAAAGTTAGGATGTATCACGTTATATACATATATATATATATATAATAATAATTCTCCTGCTCTCTTTTCAAAAAAAAAATGTGGCAGGATACAAAATATATAAGTATATAGTAACTTTGATTTCCGTGATTTCCTTGTTACCTTGCAAAATAAGATTTTTGGTATGACACGTGATTAACATATATTTTTTAATTTTTTTTTTTTTTTTAAATAAATTTTATACAATAAAATTATGCCCAATTAAATTGTTCTAAACACATATCAATATACATATCAAATTAAAATAATTAATAATTTGCATAAAGGTTTGGCTCGATGCCATTGTTAGGTTTGTAATATTCAAGAACGCTAATCAAATTGCATAAAAAAAGTGCTAAACGTGTAAAATCGAGTTTAAAAATTTTACAAACTATATACCCGGATCACCCTTTATGCACAATTATTAATTAAACGAAAAGATATGAAATAATAAAATCATACCTGAAGATCCGAGCTTCCTCGTACAAGTTCACCTCCAATCCTTTTCGCTCAACTGAATCCACCGGGTTTGGTTCCTTCCTTCGATCAACGTTAGCCACCCATATGTTTGGCCTCAGAGGTGATCCACCAAGGAAGAATAAAGATTCAAGAAGATGGGTGGTATTTGGCTAAACCCTAGTTTTCTATCTCTATATAGAAAAGGAGCGCACTTCCAACCATTCGAATCGTCGTATCTTTTGACAATCACCCATATAAGACTCCTCTTATAAAGATATCGTGTAACCTTATTTAATAAAATAAGGTATTATTTAATTAAACTCTTTAATTAATTGGGCTCCTAATCTTATTAGGATAATTAATTAAACTCCTTTAACTAATTTTCCTCCTAATCCTATTAGGAATAAATGAGAGTATTTATATTAAATTAATTTCTAAACTCTTTAGAAATTAAAATAATAATAATAATTGTAATAATATTAATAAGACTCTCTTATTAATTTATATTTAATATTTCTAAAATATTAAATAATAATATTAAGCTATTTAATTTATTCTATCACCATAGATTAAATTAAATATACATAACATATTATTACGATTATGCCATTAACTTCTTAAATAATTATTCTTCCTTTTATGGTGTGACCCTTTAGGTTCTCCATATTAAACCGGTTGTGAATAAATCAATTAGAATAATTCTAATCTTATTTAAATAAATAAATTAAACAATTAATTTATTTAAATAAATAATATTTATTCTACAATAGGATAAGTTCTCCCCAATGATCAACGACTTTCCAGATAATATAGATTTCAACATTAATCATAAAAGAACCTTTCGAGTAAATAGTTACCGCATAATTCAATCCTTCCACCATACAATGTCCCAATTAAATATAAGACATGGAATTATCACAAGTCTTATTTTATTTAATTATATGTATTTCGACCTTAAATGCACAACTCCAAATAATGCAAATTAGAAACTCCTTTCTAATTTCATTCGCTTTGCCAAGGACTATCGGGTTGTCATTTATCGAATCACATAGACATTTCTTCTTTTATTGAAGTGGTAGATTCTTTATCGATCATACATTATCTCCATGTATAACTTATTATACCCAAGCATACCCTTTGATATACCCTAAGGGTCTTAAGGAATAAGTCAAAGTATAACTCATCATACACAAGATACTATGATGATCTCAAGTCCAAGGATCACTAGATTACTATCACTACAGAATTCCTATCGACAGCAAGTAAAACTCCATTAGGTATTCCTTAGCGAGCCAATGCTCGCTGAACTTATTCTCTAATAAGCACCTACATACTGCTTTTTAGTGTTCCACACAAATGATCATGAGATCAATCATCCTCATCCAACGAAAGCAAGAACGATGTACCAATCTATCCGGATTCACTAATCCCCAATTTAGTAATCCAACGATTGGGAACTATTTTAGTTTTAAGCTTTCTAAGAATTTAGATCTCATTAGAATGATCATCATCATTATTCTAAAAGCATCGCTTAAAATTATGGGTTTATCACATATTATAAAACAAAGATCACGTAGATAATTAAAAGCCTTTAATAAATTAATACTTTTATTAATAAATGAATAAGATTGTTACAAAGTATATGCTTTATCATCAAACATGATCGGGTTTGTGTGCATACTACTTTCAATCTCCCACTCTGCACTAAAGCCAATCGTCATGGTATCTCATACTCTTCTTCTCTAAGTGACGATTATCCCGCCATTGGATAAGCTTTAGTTAATGGATATGTAATGTTGTTCATGAGAGTCCACTATCTCTATAGTAATTTCCCATCTTTCAATGATTCTAATAATCAAATGAAAGTGCCACAACACATGTTTAGATCCAAGATGAGACTTAGAACTATTCCTAGTTCTATAATGAACTTTTAATCCAAACAATCAACTTGTAGCCTTCATTTATAGCTATATACTTTGTCTTTATCACTAAACCAACAACTCTTTGTTGTTTGGAACCTTTCCAATTCATCGCACCAACTGCTCAAGATAACGCTTTACCTTAAAGTGGATTTTTTCGTCATCTTGGTCCGTCTGAAAAAACTTGAGTCCGTTAAGCCCTCTAGTTTTAATTTAGACCCACCATAAATATGATCACATCCTTAGTGCCAGCTAACACTTTAAGATATTTTTCACCGACTCATAGTGAACTTCTCCATAATACGATCGATCAACATCGTGTCTCGTACATTTCATTGCATACATGATTGTCACTCATGACTCTCTTTTCGTGAGTCTGTGGGGACTATTAAGAGAGATACACCCATAGCTCATCAACATGAGACATCTCTCGAGTTTGCCATGCTAAACGATTTTTAGCATCAAATAAATATACGTTCCTCGGGTTAAGTCGAAAGCATCCTCTTAAATCTATCTATATAGATTTATATCCCCAATTAAGATACTCTTCCAAATCATTCATGGAGGAATGTTTAGACAACTTTATCTTTATCGATCAGAAGCATTGGTATGTCATTCCTTATCCGTAGTATATCAACATATAGTACTAGGAATGTCACGATGCTCCCATCGACCCTTTTGTACACACTAGGTTCATTCTTATTTTTGATAAAATCAAACTCTTTTGATCGCTTAATCAAAACGAATGTTCCATATTTGAGAAACTTGTTTCAATCCATTTCTCCGAAAGTGTCTACAACACTTTTTACCTCATCAGATGTAATCGGATCATCATCTTCATGATGTGTACCTCATCATCATCATCTATGATGAATCCATACCTCCTGTGTATCTTCAGACTATTCCGCATTTATGATTGGTTGTGGTACAATAGTTCATCTACGGAGTTCATCTTATTCGACTTATAGTATTTTGTGGTTCTTGAACTCTTCAAGATCTATTATCCTCCCACTAGCCCTTTTAATGATAAACACCTTTATCTTGAAGGCGGCGTGTTTCGCAACAAACACCTTTTGCTAAGTAGGATTATAGAACACAAATTTTTTTTAAATAAAAAGGAATTTCCTTTATTTATTATTTTGAAATAGTAAGGGTTGATTTGATTAATGTGGATAGTTAAGGGTTAAATACGCAAATATTTCAAAATAAGCAAGTGGTTATAAAATATTCATTTTCATTTGGGAATATTCGTGGTCGTCGTGGAATATTCGTCGTGGAATATTCGCATCGCTGGGAATATTCGCACGACTGCAATAGCCATGTGTGGGCCCATATAACGGAAAAGTTTATTGGATGAGGAAAACGACAAAGTTATAAGGTGGTTATAAATAACTACAGAAGTTGTTACCAAGTAAGATCATTGAATACCCTTATGGTTAAAATACAAGAATACTGTGGTCGCACAAAGAAGACACCAGATTGCACAAAGATTGTTGAATTATCGATCCTTACGTAAGAAGGCACTACTCAATAATTTTCACAAAGAGTTATCGCTCAATATTTTATTTTATCGATTCAATAATTGTCATATTGATATTTTATATTATTATTGTTTCAATAATTGTCATCGCGACAAGATTTCCCATTATCGATCAATAATTCATATTATTTGAATAATATTATTAGATAACATTATTGGCAATGTCTAGAAAGTTCTCGCTTCTAAGGAGAGGTTTGGTCACCTAATCGCGCGCCAAGAAGGAGAGATCCTTATCGAAAGCCCCCTCTTTCGGGAACAAATTTCGTCATTATAAATGTGATTCTCGTAATATTATTTGTGAATAATTAATTATCGATTCATATGATAAGGAAATATTTATTTTATATGAATATAAATGATGGATTTATTTATGTGGTTATTAATGAAGGAATTAATGTTAGATGTTTTATTTGTATTTTATCTGATCGAGGTATTAAAAGATCAAATCTGTTGTTATTATGTTTTTTATTGTGTGAGTTATAATATTTAATCCGACCGCTGATCGTTGTAATTTTTGGATATGTTATATATATATAAGTTGAGTATATGTCCACAAATTTTGAACCGTTAAAAATGAGCGATAATTTATTATGAATTTTAAGAGGTGATCGATTCGTAAATTAGGTTATAATGATGATTTTGGTGGAAAATTTAGAATTGGTGGGCCCCACTTTGTGGTTGGTGAAAAATGTGCTCAATTTTATTTCAAATGTGGTGGGTGGGAATAGTAAAAGTGTAAAGCCATCGTCAGTCAAAAAGTTAAGTCCGCTTCTACAGGCTAACATTTTCCTATAAAAATAGGGCTGTTAGAATTGAAAATCACACCGTAAACAAAGTTTTTTTCTTCTCTCTATATTATCGAGCGATTTTGTGAGTATTTAGATACTTTGAGAGTGTCGTTGCTCAAGATAAGTTTCATTCAAAGATCACTTCCGACCTTTCCTTCCCAAGTAATCGATTCTTCGAGGTAAGTGGATATTATTTTTTTTCAGAATGATATTATTTCTTCAATATCATTACGTCAAATGTCGATCGAAGTTTTTATCAAATTTGAACTTTTTCATGCTCGGGTTACTATTCATGAGTTATTATTCACGAGTTACTATTCACGAGTTACTATTCATGAAGTTACTATTCACGAAAGTTACTATTCACAAGTACTATTAAGTACTAAAGCGTGAAGATTTTTTTGTGGAATTTCTATCTTTGGTGCTCTGAGTTACTATTCACGATACTAAGACTATTCACGATACTCAAGACTATTCACGATACTACAAGACTATTCATTAAAAATAAAATTTCTTCTTTTCGTTCAAAATATCTATTCTCGATACTAGCTTTGATCAGATCCATGTTTTGATCATTCTCGAATTTTACACCACTACGATTATTTTTGAGGTATCATTGATATGGATAAAACAAAGTACTAATCCTTAATCCTTAATCCCTTGTCATTTTGTTTCATCGATTCGCTCTTTTAAAAAATATTTTCATCATCCTCGCCTTAAATGATGATATTATTGAATATCTTCGCCCAGAAGTAAAGCAAAGATGAATGATTTTCAAGAATATTTGGCCCAGAAAAAAAAGATGAATGTGTGTTTAAATGAATACGACCGATCGATGAATATCTTCGCTTAGCAAAGATGAACAGTGTGTGTTGAGATGAATACGACCGATTGATGAATATCTTCGGGCCTCAGAAAAAGCAAAAAGATGAATATTTGATTTGAGATGAATATCGATTGATGTTACAGGATAAAATATTGATGATGGATCGTTAAATCATATAGATTATAGTAGATTTCATTCTCTACGTAACTCTTCTATGAATTATTATTTCACCGTAATATTGATCCAAACTTGTTGTCTATCAGATTCTATCGATTTTTTTCCTCGTTGGAGACTAACGATAATTTGTCAGATATTATCTTAGTCATAGTATTCTTTATCGGGCTAGTTGAGCTCACCCTTTTCCTTGTTGTTCCATTTTTCTTCTCGTGAGGCTAGAATGTAATGTAGTACTAGCTCTGGGGTATGGAATGAAGGTTCTAGAGAGAGTTGTTTAGTAGTCCTCACCATTTTTGTAAAATAATGTATCAATAATTATGATGGGGATTTATTTTGTATGTGGATATTGTCTGTAAGACAATATTATATTTAAACTCATTAAGATATATTGTCGTATTTCACCTACATTCAGATTATCAAGTCAGTAGTTAGTTTTTTTGTACCATGTATTTGGCGCACTCGTAACGGGTGTCAGTGTATACCTATTTTGGGGGCGCCACAGCTTGGTATCGTAGCTTAGGATATGATCTCCATGAGATCGGGAATGTAACCAGAGGGAGAGACGAAGTAAATCCTTCGCTAAAGGTGTGTCCTACCTAAGCTTATTTGTTAGTCGGGTCAAGATATAGGATATTATGTGATATATCGATTTCTTAATTAACCCTTTTTTTATGACAAGATTTGAGAATGTCGAATCGAGAATATTAATAAAGGAGTAAATGAGACCGTGGAGATGCCTCAGACTCACCAACGAGGAGAACGCGGTAACAGTCGGCAATGTTCCTCCCGTGAACAACACCACCGAAAGCGATGATGAACGAGGGATGTTTAGAAGTTTTTTGTAGCTCATGCAAAATCGCATTTAGGAGACTCGTGTTCAAAATACAGAGGAAATGATAAGAATTCACCGTGGTCACAACCAAGCAGCTCAAAGAGTCGGGACCACCGTAATTTAAGGGAAAGCCGATCCGATCAGCCATGAAACACGGGTCAAGCAAATTACCAAGATATTCGATGTCTTGGGATGCACGGAGGAATGTAAGGTTCCATTCGCTACTTTTTATGTTCCGCGATGGCAGGCAGACATCGGGTGGGAGTCTGTGGAAGTTGCACTCCATCCACCAAGACTCAAAGATGTCATGGGAGACATTTCAGAAATAGCTCAATGACAAGTACTTCCCCGAAAGTATTCGGCTATACGAAGGAAGTGGAGTTTATTAGATCAGAGCAGTAATAACGACGACGGTGTCCCAAAGACGAGGCTAAGTTCATGAGTTATCTGTGTTCAGACCTCATTTGGTGGAGAATGAGGAACGATGACGCGGATGTTTTTAGAGGTTTGAAACCCAAGATACGCCAAGATCTCATTTCTCATAAATTTTCTCTATTCAGATGTTGTCAATGTGGCTCAATTGTTAGAGCGAGATAACGAAAGTACGCTCAACCGAGGGACCATAACCGTGGATCATATCAAGATAGTAGCCATCGTAATAACGATAACCAAATGGAGAAAAAGAAGAATACGATACGGACAAAGGCAGAACCACTCCGTGGTAATCGTGGCCATGAAAAATAAGAAGTTTAGCCTGGGAGGAGATTTTAAAAGAGGAGATTCAACAACCACCATTGAAGACGCCGCAAGCCAAGAAGTAACTAGTTTTGGTGGAGGAGAACCACCACCCCATCAGACAAGTTACAAAATGCGGAAAGAGGGATGATATCACCAAACCGCCCACAACAGCTTTAAGGTATGCTATAATTGTGGAAAAGAAGGACATATCGCCGAGATCAGACGATATCGAAACCCAAACCCAAATGGAATGGTGACTCAAAAGGATGTCCCGTAAAAGTCAAAGTCAACTGCTCTCGAAGAGCGCTTTGTCGCGATTCCATTAAAATGCGAGGAACCCGAACGGTTAGCACAAGTTAGTTAATTATAAATTTTCATAAGTTTATACCTTACTAGATATCTGCTCTACCCATTCTTTTTATCTCTCTTTGCTTCAAGCGCCAACGCTTGAACTCGACTCACGAGAAATTAGACTTTGACCTATTTATGGAGACTCCATTAGAGAAACTTTCATTACATCCGTTGTTTAAAAATCTTGCTTGATTCAGTTGGCACTATCACATTATTACCGTTAACCTTATTTCTATAGAGATATTTGCTTTTGATGTGATTTTAAGGATTAAGGTTAACTACTCATCACGCCAAATTGATTGCTTTTTGTAAGGTCATAGTTTTCATATTCCTAAGCAACCCGTTATTCAATTCAGCAAATCAAACCATCAAGTCAAACATTTTCATATCAAGCCATGAAGTCATTCGCTTATTACGGATGTCAAGTTTTCTTAGTCCATGTTATGGATTTGAATAAAGACACGCCGATTTGAATAATATTTCTGTTGTTATTGATTTTTCCCGACGATTTTTCAAGAATTTTCGCTTACTCCCAAAGCTCGATATTAAATTTTGTATCGAATTTGAACCCCAGACAAAACTCATTTCTAAAATCTCACATCGAATGGCTCCTATGAACTTCGTGAGTTAAAATTCAACTATAGAATTTGGCACCGAGCCTTTATCTTGTGACTTCCTTTCAGGAATTCACCAAGCCGCTCTCTCGTAGGGACATATATTCGCGCGATAGTAAATCGATAGGTGTCATTGTGACGTGCTATCCAAGATTGGGATATGAGTCACAGCTTGAGAGCAACCTAAGTCAAGAGAATAAATACGTAGCTTTCAGGCTTAGTTGGTTATTATCTGAGATTCGTCAAGGATATTCTCTAATCGCTATTCCATTAACGCAATTGACTCAGAGAGATACAAAATTCGAATGGAGCAAGGAATGTGGGAAGAGCTTCAAGAACTCAAGAGAGACTCATTTCAAAGACATGTTCACCATGCCATCCTCGAAAAGTTTAACGTGGTAGCCGACGTGGTTGAAAAGAGAAGATCAGATAGAAGACGAAGTACGATATCACAAAGACTAATTTCAGATAATTTACAAATAATAGAGATGGAGATGAAAACTCTAGGTACCCACTTTGATGATATAAAGTATAATCGATTTTAATCGATAAAGTTAAAGTCGCTTTCAAGCCAAGCCACCGAAATCTTGAGTCGATGCGCATATGAAGAAGAAAGTACAAGAAGGAGCTATTCCTAAGTTTAGAATCGATGAAGAAGGAATACTGAGTCCACTCTAGACTTTCAGGTTCCTAACGACTGATTTGAAGTACAAGATTACGATGGAGGCACACAATACACCATTTGCAATCCATCCTCGAAGTACTAAATGTATCGTGATCTTCTACATACATTTTGGTGGAACAATACGAAGAGAGAGATTGCAAAGTTTATCTCAATGTGTTTAACTTGCTAACGTAAAAGGCGAGCATCTAGTACCTAAGGGTCCGTCCGCAGAACCACTTGAGATTCCTGAATGGAAGTGGGGAACACATTACCATGGATTTCAGCATACGGGTCTTCCTACGGCTTTTCAAGGCATCAATGCTATTTGGGTTATTGTTGATAGATTAACCAAATCGCTTTCATTTTCGCCGATACGGAGACTTATTCCTGAACGCCTTGCTAAGATGTACGTAAATGAGATTGTGAGGTTGCATGGCATGCCCAGATCCATAGTTTCGGATCGTGACCCAAGATTCACTTCAAGATTTTGGGTTAGCTTGCAAAAAGCTATGGGCACGGATTTTGCGATTTAGTTCTAAGATACCATCCCCAAACCGGACGGACAATCGAGAGGACTATTCAAACTCTCAAGATATATTAAGACTCGTGGTCCTAGACTTCAAGGGTAGTTGGGATAAGTATTTACCATGGTGGAATTCTCCTACAACAACAAGCTTATCGTGCAAGTATATAGTGTGGCTCCATTCAAGCATTATGGACGAAAAATGTCGTTTCCAATATGTTGGGATGAGGTGGGTGAAGCAACATTGTTGGGACCGAAAGTTAAGACGATGACTCACCGAAAAGATCCAAATGATTCGACAACGATACAAACCAAGACAAGATCGACAAAAGAGTTATGCGGATCTTCATCGAAAGGACGTGGAATTTAGTGTAGGGGGGATCATGATTATCATGAAGTTGCTTCCATGGAAGGGAGTTACAAGATTTGGGGAAGAGAGGAAAGCTCAATCCACGCATTTATCGGGTCCATTTCAAATTCTCGACCGAGTAGGAAATGTAGCCTATGACTTCAAGCTATTCTCCAAGTATGTCTCTCGTGTTCATAATGTGTTTCACATATCCGCATTTCAGAATATGTGAAAGACCCAACCACGTTATAGAAGTTAGAACCGACGAGATAGCCAAGACTTAACGATGAGGAGGTACCGCCAAGATTTTGATAGAAGGAGCATGCCCCACGCCAAGAAAGGTCATACCACAAGTTAAAGTTTTGTGGAGGAATCATGCTATAGAGGAAATGACCGGGAATTGAAACTAAATGAAAGCGAGGTATCCTCACCTTTTCAAACACCAGTACGCACGCCAATTTCGAGGACTTAAATTTCATAAGGAGGGAGGTCAGAAGACCTCAAATTTTTTAAATAAAAAGGAATTTCCTTTATTTATTATTTTGAAATAGTAAGGGTTGATTTGATTAATGTGGATAGTTATAGGGTTAAATACGCAAATATTTCAAAATAAGCAAGTGGTTATAAAATATTCATTTTCATTCTGGAATATTCGCTTGGTCGTGGAATATTCAGATCGTTGGGAATATCGAATATTCGTGGCATTCGAATATTCGCAACGCATGCCCATGTGTGGGCCATATACGGAAAGTTTATTGGATGAGGAAAACGACATAAAGTTAAGGTGGTTAAAAATAACTACAGAAGTTGTTACCAAGTAAGATCGTTGAATACCCTTTGGTTAAAAAACACGAATAACGCGCGTGGTCGACAAAGAAGATACCAGATTGCAAGATTGTTCAATTATCGATCCTTACGTAAGAAGGCACTACTCAATAATTTTCACAAGAGTTATCGCTCAATATTTTATTTTATCGATTCAATAATTGTCATTGATATTTTATATTATTATTGTTTCAATAATTGTCATCGCACAAGATTTCCCATTATCGATCAATAATTCATATTATTTGAATAATATTATTAGATAACATTATTGGCAATGTCTAGAAAGTTCGCTCTAAGGAGAGGTTTGGTCACCTAATCATGCGCCGCCAAGAAGGAGAGATCCTTATCGAAAGCCCCTCTTCCCGGGAACAAATTTCGTCATTATAAATGTGATTCTCGTAATATTATTTGTGAATAATTAATTATCGATTCATATGATAAGGAAATATTTATTTTATATGAATATAAATGATGGATTTATTTATGTGGTTATTAATGAAGGAATTAATGCCGAGATGTTTTATTTGTATTTTATCTGATCGAGGTATTAAAAGATCAAATCTGTTAGTTATATGCCTTTTATTGTGTGAGTTATAATATTTAATCCGACCGCTTGATCGTTGTAATTTTTGGATATGTTATATATATATAAGTTGAGTATATGTCCACAAATTTTGAACCGTTAAAATGAGCGATAATTTATTATGAATTTTAAGAGGTGATCGATTCGTAAAATTAGGTTATAAATGATTTTGGTGGAAAATTTAGAATTGGTGGGCCCCACTTTTGGTTGGTGAGAAAAATGTGCTCAATTTTATTTCAAATGTGGGTGGTGGGAATAGTAGTAGTGTAAAGCCATCAAAGTCAAAAAGTTAAGTCCGCTTTGCTACAAGGCTAACATTTTCCTATAAATAGAGGGCTAAGTTAGAATTGAAAATCACACCGTAAACAAAGTTTTCTTTCTCTCTATATTATCGAGCGATTTTGTGAGTATTTAGATACTTTGAGAGTTCATTGCTCAAGATAAGTTTCATTCAAAGATCACTTCCGACCTTCTTCCTTCAAGTAATCGATTCTTCGAGGTAAGTGGATATTATTTTTTTCAGAATGATATTATTTCTTCAATATCATTACGTCAAATGTCGATCCAAGTTTTTATCAAATTTGGAACTTTTTTCATGCTCTGGGTTACTATTCATGAGTTACTATTCACGAAGTTACTATTCATGAGTTACTATTCACGAAGTTACTATTCACTAGTACTATTCATGAAGCGTGAAGATGTTTTTTTTGTGGAATTTCTATCTTTGGTGTGTCTGAGTTACTATTCACGACGATACAGACTATTCACGATATTCGAGATTATTCACGATATTCAGACTATTCATTCTAAAAATAAAATTTCTTCTTTTCGTTCAAAATATCTATTTCGATACTAGCTTTGATCAGATCCATGTTTTGATCATTCTCGAATTTTACACCACTATGATTATTTTTGAGGTATTGTTGATATGGATAAAACAAAGTACTAATCCTTAATCCTTAATCCTTGTCATTTTGTTTCACCGATTCGCTTTTTAAAAATATTTTCATCATCCTCGCCTTAAATGATGATATTATTGAATATCTTCGCCCCCAGAAAGTAAAAGATGAATGATTTCAAGAATATCTTCGCCCCAAAAAGATGCAGAAAAAAAGATGAATGTGTTTAAATGAATACGACCGATCGATGAATATCTTTCGCCTTTAGCAAAAAAGATGAACAGTGTTGAGATGAATACGACCGATTGATGAATATCTTCGCCCAGAAGGCAAAGATGAATATTTGATTTGAGATGAATATCGATTGATGTTTGTGGATAAAATATTGATGATGGATCGTTAAATTCATAGATTATATAGAGATTTCATTCTCTACGTAACTCTTCTATGAATGAATTATTATTTCGCCGTAATATTGATCTCAAACTTGTTGTCTATCAGATTCTATCGATTTTTTCCTCGTTGGAGACTAACGATAATTTGTTGTATATTATCTTAGTCATAATATTCTTTATCGGGCTAGTTGAGCTCACCCTTTTCCTTGTTGTTCCATTTTTCTTCAGAGGCGAGAATGTAATAGTAATGTAATGGAAAGTACTAGCTGTGGGTATGTAAAATGAAGGTTCTAGAGAGAGTTGTTTAGTAGTCCTCACCATTTTGTAAAATAATGTATCAATAATTATGATGGGGATTTATTTATGTGTGGATATTGTCTGTAAGACAATATTATATTTAAACTCATAAGATATATCGTGTGTGTCGATTTCACACTACATTCAGATTATTGAAGTCAGATTTTTAATTTCTTTTGTACCATGTATGAGAATGTCGCGAGAATACTCGTAATGGGTGGAGATGTATACCTATTTTGGGTGCAGCTCATGCAAAATCGCACGAGGGAGACTCGTGTTCAAAATACAGAGGAAATGATAGAATTACTCAGTTGTCACAAACCAAGCAGCTCAAAGAGTCAAAGGGACCACCGTAATTTAGGGAAAGCGATCCGATCACGGCGAAACACGGGTCAAGCAAATTACCAAGATATTCGATGTCTGGGATGCACGGAGGAATGAAGGTTCCATTCGCTACTTTTTATGTTCCGTGGGCAGGCAGACATCGGTGGGAGTCTGTGAAGCGCACTCCATCCAAACCGCACTCAAAGATGTCACGGGAGACATTTCAGAAACAGCTCAATGACAAGTACTTCCCCGAAAGTATTCGGCTATACGAAGGAAGTGGAGTTTATTAGATCAGAGCAGTAATAACACGATTTTGTCCCAAAGACGAGGCGTAAGTTCATGAGTTATCCAGTGTTTGCACCTCATTTGGTGGAGAATGAGGAACGATGACGCGGATGTTTCTTAGAGGTTTGAAACCCAAGATACGCCAAGATCTCATTTCTCATAAATTTTCTCTATTCAGAGATGTTGTCAATGTGGCTCGTGGCTGTTAGAGCGAGATAACGAGTACGCTCAACCGAGGGACCATAACCGTGGATCATAATCAAGATAGTAGCCATCGTAATAACGATAACAACGGAGAAAGAAGAATACTTGACAAAGGCTGCAGAACCACTCCGTGGTAATCGTGGCCATGAAAAATAAGAAGTTTAGCCTGGGAGGAGATTTTAAAAGAGGAGATTCAACAACCACCATTGAAGACGCAACGCCAAGAAGAACTAGTTTTAAGTGGAGGAGAAAGACCACCCATCGAGATGTTACAAATGCGGAAAGAGGGATATATCACCCAAACCGCCCACAACAGCTTTAAGGTATGCTATAATTGTGGAAAAGAAGGACATATCGCCGAGATCAGACGATATCGAAACCAAACCCAAATGAATGGTGACTCAAAAGGATGTCCCGTAAAAGTCAAAGTCAACGATTCTCGAAGAGAGCGTTTGTCGTGACCCATTAAAATGCGAGGAACCCGAACGGTTAGCAAGTTAGTTAATTATAAATTTTCGCTAAGTTTATACCTTACTAGATACCTGGTTCTACCCATTCTTTATCTCTTTCGTTGGCGCCAACGCTTGAACTCGACTACACGAGAAATTAGACTTTGACCTATTTATGGAGACTCCATTTAGAGAAACTTTCATTACATCCGTTGTTTAAAAATCTTGCTTGATTCAGTGGCACTATCACATTACCCGTTAACCTTATTTCTATAGAGATATTTGCTTTTGTGATGTGATTTTAAGGTTAACTACTCATCACGCCAAATTGATTATTTTTGTAAGGTCAGTTAGTTTTCATATTCCTAAGCAACCGTTATTCAATTCAAGCAATCAAACCATCAGAGTCAAACATTTTCATATCAAGCCATGAAGTCATTCGCTTATTACGGATGTCAAGTTTTCTTAGTCCATGTTATGGATTTGAATAAAGACACGCCGATTTGAATAATATTTCGTTGTTATTGATTTTCCCGACGTATTTTTTTCAAGAATTTTTTCGCTTACTCCCAAAGCCTCGATATTAAATTTTGTATCGAATTTGAACCCTAAGACAAAACTCATTTCTAAAATCTCACATCGAATGGCTCCTATTGAACTTCGTGAGTTAAAATTCAACTATAGAATTTGGCACCGAGCCTTTATTGTGACTTCCTTTCAGGAATTCACCTGCCGCACTCTCGTAGGGACGCCATATTCGCAAGCGATAGTAAATCGATAGGTGTCATTGTGACGCTATCCAAGATTGGGATACGAGTCACAGCTTGAGAGCAACCTAAGTCAAGAATCTAAATACGTAGCTTTCAGGCTTAGTTGGTTATTATCTGAGATTCGTCAAGGATATTCTCTAATCGCTATTCCATTAACGCAAATTGACTCACTCAGAGATACAAAATTCGAATGGAGCAAGGAATGTGGGAAGAGCTCAAGAACTCAAGAGGAGACTCATTTCAAAGACATGTTCACCATGCCATCCTCGAAAAGTTTAACGTGGTAGCCGACGTGTGAGTAGAAGATCGATATATAATACGAGAACGATATTGTCAAAGACTAATTTCAGATAATTTACAAATAATAGAGATGGAGATGAAAACTCTAGGTACCCACGTGATGATACGAGTATAATCGATTTTAATCGATAAAGTTAAAGTCGCTTCAAGCCACCGAATTCGAGCCGATGCGTATATGAAGAAGAAAGTACAAGAAGGAGCTATTCCTAAGCTTAGAATCGATGAAGAAGGAATACTTGAGTCCACTCTAGACTTTCAGGTTCCTAACGACTGATTTGAAGAACAAGATTATGATGGAGGCACACAATACACCATTTGCAATCCATCCTCGAAGTACTAAATGTATCGTGATCTTCTACATACATTTTGGTGGAACAATATGAAGAGAGAGATTGCAAAGTTTATCTGAATGTGTTTAACTTGTCAACGTAAAGTGTGAGCATCTAGTACCTAAGGGTCCGCAGCAACCACTGAGATTCCTGAATGGAAGTGGGAACACATTACCATGGATTTCGTTACACGGGTCTTCCTACGGTTTTCAAGGCATCAATGCTATTTGGGTTATTGTTGATAGATTAACCAAATCCGCTTCATTTTTTGCCGACACGGAGACTTATTCCTCGAACGCCTTGCTAGATGTACGTAAATGAGATTGTGAGGTTGCATGGCATGCCCCAGATCCATAGTTTCGGATCGTGACCCAAGATTCACTTCAAGATTTTGGGTTAGTTTGCAAAAAGCTATGGGCACGGATTTGCGATTTAGTTCTAAGATACCATCCCCAAACCGGACGGACAATCGAGAGGACTATTCAAACTCTCAAGATATATTAAGACTCGTGGTCCTAGACTTCAAGGGTAGTTGGGATAAGTATTTACCATGGTGGAATTCTCCTACAACAACAGCTTATCGTGCAAGTATAGTGTGGCTCCATTCAAGCATTATATGGATCTAAAATGTCGCTCTCCAATATGTTGGGATGAGGTGGGTGAAGCAACATTGTTGGGACCCGAAAGTTAAGACGTATGATCACCGAAAAGATCCAAATGATTCGACAACGATACAAACCGCACAAGATCGACAAAAAGAGTTATGCGGATCTTCATCGAAAGGACGTGGAATTTAGTGTAGGGGATCATGATTATCACGAAGTTGCTTCCATGGAAGGGAGTTACAAGATTTGGGAAGAGAGGAAAGCTCAATCCACGCATTTATCGGGTCCATTTCAAATTCTCGACCGAGTAGGAAATGTAGCCTATAGACTCAAGCTATTCTCCAAGTATGTCTCGTGTTCATAATGTGTTTCACATATCTCAGCATTTCAGAATATGTGAAAGACCCAACCACGTTATAGAAGTTAGAACCTGATTGACGAGATAGCCAAGACTTAACGTATGAGGAGGTACCCACAAGATTTTGATAGAAGGAGAGCATGTCCCACGCCAAGAAAGGTCATACCACAAGTTAAAGTTTTGTGGAGGAATCATGCTATAGAGGAAATGACCGAATTGAAACTAAATGAAAGCGAGGTATCCTCACCTTTTCAAACACCAGTACGTGACGCCAATTTCGAGGACTAAATTTCATAAGGAGGGAGGTCAGAAGACCTCAAATTTTTTTTAAATAAAAAGGAATTTCCTTTATTTATTATTTTGAAATAGTAAGGGTTGATTTGATTAATGTGGATAGTTAAGGGTTAAATACGCAAATATTTCAAAATAAGCAAGTGGTTATAAAATATTCATTTTGCTTGGGAATATTCGTTGGTCGTGGAATATTCAGATCGTTGTGGAATATTCGCTTGGTCGTGGAATATTCGCATCGCTTGTGGAATATTCGCACGCGGCAAAGCCCATGTGTGGGCCCCATAACGGAAAGTTTATTGGATGAGGAAAACGACAAAGTTAAGGTGGTTATAAATAATCACAGAAGTTGTTACCGCTAAGATCGTTGAATACCCCGTGGTTAAAATACAAGAATACGCGTATTGGTCGCACAAAGAAGACACCAGATTGCATAAAGATTGTTCAATTATCGATCCTTACGTAAGAAGGCACTACTCAATAATTTTTACAAGAGTTATCGCTCAATATTTTATTTTATTGATTCAATAATTGTCATATTGATATTTTATATTATTATTGTTTCAATAATTGTCATCGCACAAGATTTCCCATTATCGATCAATAATTCATATTATTTGAATAATATTATTAGATAACATTATTGGCAATGTCTAGAAAGTTCGCTCTAAGGAGAGGTTTGGTCACCTAATCGCCGCCAAGAAGGAGAGATCCTTATCGAAAGCCCCTCTTCCCGGAACAAACTCGTCATTATAAATGTGATTCTCAGAATATTATTTGTGAATAATTAATTATCGATTCATATGATAAGGAAATATTTATTTTATATGAATATAAATGATGGATTTATTTATGTGGTTATTAATGAAGGAATTAATGCCGAGATGTTTTATTTGTATTTTGTTTGATCGAGGTATTAAAAGATCAAATCTTGGTTATTATTATGCCTTTATTGTGTGAGTTATAATATTTAATCCGACCGCTGATCGTTGTAATTTTTGGATATGTTATACATATATAAGTTGAGTATATGTCCACAAATTTTGAACCGTTAAAGATGAGCGATAATTTATTATGAATTTTAAGAGGTGACTCGATTCGTAAATTAGGTTATAAATGATTTTGGTGGAAAATTTAGAATTGGTGGGCCCCACTTGTGGTTGGTGAAAAATGTGCTCAATTTTATTTCAAATGTGGTGGGTGGAATAGTAAAGTAGTAAAGCCATCAAAGCAGAAAGTAAGTCCTTTTCATGCAGGCTAACATTTTCCTATAAAATAGGGCTAAGTTAGAATTGAAAATCACACCGTAAACAAAGTTTTTTCTTCTCTCTATATTATCGAGCGATTTTGTGAGTATTTAGATACTTTGAGAGTTGTTGCTCAAGATAAGTTTCATTCAAAGATCACTTCCGACCTTTCCTTCCCAAGTAATCGATTCTTTCGAGGTAAGTGGATATTATTTTTTTTCAGAATGATATTATTTCTTCAATATCATTACGTCAAATGTCGATCTCGAAGTTTTTATCAAATTTGAACTTTTTTCATGTCTGGGGTTACTTATTCATGAGTTACTATTCACGAAGTTACTATTCATGAGTTACTATTCACGAAGTTACTATTCACAGTACTATTCACAAGAAGCGGAAGATGTTTTTTTGTGGAATTTCTATCTTTTGGTGTCTGAGTTACTATTCACGATAAAGACTATTCTATTCACGATACTAAGACTATTCACGATACTCAAGACTATTCATCTAAAAATAAAATTTCTTCTTTTCGTTCAAAATATCTATTCTCGATACTAGCTTTGATCAGATCCATGTTTTGATCATTCTCGAATTTTACACCACTACGATTATTTTGAGGTATTTTGACATGGATAAAACAAAGTACTAATCCTTAATCCTTAATCCTCGTCATTTTGTTTCATCGGATTCGCTTTCTTTAAAAATATTTTCATCATCCTCGCCTTAAATGATGATATTATTGAATATCTTCGCCCAGAAAGGCAAAGATGAATGATTTTCAAGAATATCTT